>JANQDE010000022.1:2456428-2471503 GCA_037157785.1 Cephalotes varians
CCACCGCCACCGCCGCCGCCGCTGCCGCCGCCGCCCGCCCCTGCCGGCGTGCCTGACAGCGATCTCGGAGTATCGGGTACGGTGGCAGCCGGGAAAAGGGTGCCGTCTCTTCGAAGAAACAACGTTTAACTTTGACTCGTCGAAAAGAACAGAATCTGCGGTCGCGAGCGCGCGCGAAGCGGCTGATCCGCGATTACTCGCGACGGAGATCATCACGTCGTGTGATCATCGCGGGAGAAGTGTGATCGTTTGATTATCGCGACGTGTACGGTGAGCATCGTATGTCTTGTGGGACAACCGAAAGGATATCCCGTGGAGAAACTCTATCGCCGAGAGAAGGGATGAGCGATCGCGTTCGAATTGCATGAAATGCGAGTTTAGTCGAGAACGCTGAATCATTTTAGCATGATTAAGAGAGATTAATCGCTCGATGGCTATATCGAGTTGCACGGTGATATTCTGAGCAAGAAACGGGAGAAATGCAGAGTGATTAACGTTTTTAATTTTACGCTGAGTCGGAGATTCGGTGCGTGTTCGCGTACGATTGAAAAAGCGATCGAATTGTTTTTGTTATTTCAACTATGCCGTGAATTATGCAACGAGAGTTCAACAATCTCGGAGGGGGGGAGGAAAGGCGAAAGGAGGCTGCGGAGGATCATTCGTACTTTCAGAAACGACCGATTTCGATCGTGAATCAAGATAACGCGATTATGTCATTTAAAAAAATGACTTCCTCGTTTGTTAAATTGTTATAATATATATTCGGCGTGAGTTTGATTGACTTTGTTAAATAGGGTGGTTGAGAAGTCGGAAAGACGATACGGACAACGGACTCAAAGTGCGGTTTGTTCCTGATGCGAATATTTGCATAAAGAAATTCTGCGCCAATTGACATGTTCATCAACATGTTTAGTGCATTTCGGTGTGTTTTGCTGCGACGAATCTAGAAAGAAGCAATTTATCGATAGACATTTCGGGAAGTAGATAAAAGTGAGATAGAAATTTAGACCTAAAAAAGATATATTTCGAATTGATTTTTTAACGGCTTCAGTTAGAAGAAAATTATATAATAAATAATACATAATAATTGAAACAAAAATAAAATGAATGATTGACAAAAAATAATTTGAATGATAATAAAATAATATAATCAATTTTAAGCTCTGCGAGTCGATAGTAATGAAAATGTATGGCGAAATTAAAATCAAGTAAAAAGTAAACAATGAAAAATCGTTTCACGAAATAGAGTTTCGAAATAAGTTTAAAATGTTTATTGCTAACAGAAAATTCAAATCATTTAATTGTGCAATAACAATGAATTAAGTGCAATAATAAATAAGTTGTTCTATTCTAACATTTTTTCACGCGAACATAAGACAGGATCACAATTACCGCAATAGAAACACTTAAATGTACCATGAGAAAGTGGAATCATTAATAGCTGTGGCTATATTAGTTCGGCGAATCGATGGTGTCGACAAACTTCAAAATTGCGCGGCGATACGAGTGAGGAGGGCCGGAAATGGCGAGGAAATTCGAGGCGTCGCTGGAAATGTGTCAAGCACTGTCGGCTTGATAAAAGTGCGCGTCTCCACGGAAGTCGAGCGAAATCAGAGGGAGCCTGCCGAGGGAGATTAATTGGTTCTACCCACTCTTCCCCCTGCGGGCCCCAATGAGAGATAAAAGCGAGCTCTCGCTAAAGGTTCGTAAAACAATCGATTCCGCACTCAAAGAATGGCACGTAGATGTTCGACGTCGTCGCGAGAATGAACACTGAAATTCCCTTCTCCGTATACTTTAATATATTCACGAAATAAAATTGATGTGAAATATACAACAGAGTTTTACTTAAACTATGTCTCGATTATGTTCATGTAAAAATTAAAATCTTGTCAAAATTGTTATTATTTTTTTTTTAAGGACAGATTGAATCACTTTATTCGCGAATCAAACTTATTTAAGTAAAGTGAATTTATTACTTTATAATTATTGTGACTCAACCAACTTGTAAAGTAATTGTTTCACGAGAACTTCAAGATATATTTTTTTATATTAAATTACATTATTCAACTTATACATCAAGTTAAAAAAAGCACATTTGATATATTCTTCTGCTGCGTATATTCAAAACGATCGAAGTCGAAATTTGAGACTACGAAAACAACCCGCATTCACCGATATTTTCGATATTACACACATCTTCCTTCGATATCTTCGACGTTTCGCACGAGTAATCTTTCGTAATCATCATCGGCATCTCTGCATTTCGAATAACGACACGCATTTGCACACCAATAGCGTGAGAAAGTGATAGAAATGTTTGGACTGATCATTTGAACTTCTGACTACATATGTTAATAAAAAGATTTATAAAAATGGTCTTACAGAGTGATATTTAAAAGAAGATATTTAAAAGCTTTTTATATATTTATTTATTTTTTATATTTAATTATTCTATAATAATTTATTATAATTTTAATTAATTTATATAATTTATATAATTAAAATATACGATATATAATAATCTTATTGCTATAGAATTATGTGATAACTCAATATAACTTGAATATTAATAAAATTTTTTATTATTCCATTATATTGTGTAATTGATGACAAATATTTATTTAAAATTGTTATTTAATATTAAATAATTTTTTAATTGAAAGTTTTATGAAAAGAAATTACAAAATATTTCTCTGAAATGAAACTAGTACTTTTTGTACAAATTTGTTTACTTATCACTGTAAGATTAACGATTTAAAATTTGGAAGAATAATGTAATTATCGATGTTACCGTTTCCAGGGAATTTTTATACTGATTGAATTGAGGGTCGCATTAAAAATCGCAGAAAGTATCGTTTAATTCAGAATTTTATTAGGAATATAAACCAATGTTATCTTGTCGCAGGTGTAATTCGAGCGCATGGATGCAGGTAAATTGTTCGCTGAAACGCATTGAATTTATCTCGATATTATGTTACGGCGCCCGCATGATCTTCCATACGACACATAGTGTACGAGTCTTCACCCTTCCGCTAACACTTCCCTCCCCGAGATTGATTTTCCTTTTGAGAACGCTCACGATTATTCCAACCGAAGAAAACTGAATTAATTTAGGCGTTAAGAAATCGGCGCGAAAGATGGTCGTTTCATATAATTGCTACTCTAAAACTTAATGTAAAATAATGTAAAATATTTCGTGAAGACAAGTCAAATTAAGCTTCAAGAGAAATAGATTACGATAATTTATTAAACACAAAAATTTTATTATTAACTTGGATTTGAAATTTTTTTCTTTCTTAAACGATCTTTCTTTCAAATGTTAAGTAACTCATCGGATTTAATTAAGCTTAAATGAAACTCTCCCATGAAAGAAACTGACTTGCTAAAATTTTTTCTCTCTATATAACTCAATACGTTTCTCTATTAAATCTCAATTTAAATGTTTATCTTAGATAAGTCGCCTTTTCAGGTCCTATGTTCTCGACGTAAATCTTACAAGCGTGCGTTCCGTTAGAATCCTCGCAGCGAGAATGCATCTACTCAGCCGTTCTATCGCGTCTAAAAACGCCGTCGAGGCAAAAGGGGTTGAAACGCATGATTTATCCGCTCGTGAGCGCGACGCGCGTGTGAAACGGATCGGACTATTTTCGAATCACCGTATTCACGCTCGCGCCGGATTCTCATTTCGCCGACGAGGGTAAAGAAAGACGGAAGGCAGAAAGGAGAGGGGGAGGAAACACGACATAAAGTAAATAGAAAAACGTAACGCGTCGCGGCAGCCGCGAAGGGGCGTGCCATTTCCCAAAGCGATTCATAATGAAAGAACTGTCGGACGTGATCCTTACGCGTGATCCTGGCCGCTACACCCTTCCGCAGCTCGCGTAACAGAAACATCGCGTCGAGGACTTACGTCTTCGCCGGACGAGCAGCTGTCACGACGGCGTAAATCTTCGGATCGCGTGTGCTCGCTTGGACGGGGATCCATCTCGTAACTTTATTTTCAAACTTTTTTTTTTAAATGTCGAATTATCGCTGTCATGCTTGAGATGAGAAGCCAAACTCCTGTCATATATCTAAATCCTTTCGATTAAGCGCGGGGGTCTTCCTATGTGGAAAGGGCGACATTTTCTCGCATCGTAAAAATAAATTCAAGATTTCTTCAATGATGGTGTTATAATTCTAAAATTCTAAAAAAAGAAAAAAAAGAAAACGTGGAAAGTATCCTGAAAATTTCATTACTTTCGTGGATGGCGAAGGTTGATTCTGCATCTTTCCGGGATCTCGCAGTTAAAACAGAAAAAAATCGCGATTTTAGTCACGAAGATTAATCACGAAAATTTCATTACTTTCGTGGCTCTCAAGAATCGCGCAAGACGACAGTCGGACGATTTGCGGATCGTCGGAAAGCGAGCGTTCGCCGTAACGTCCGTATTACCGCGGCAATAATAATAGTAATTCATGAATGGTTCGGTCGCAATGGCTAATAATAGTGGTAAGTAAGTGGTAGTCGTAACGGTGGTGGCAATAATTGAATGAAGTCGCGCGCGCGCGCGCCTTACAACATCCTGGCACGTGCGTAAACAGCTCTTAGGTAATTCAGGGTGACGCCCGATGTGTATATGCAAAACGCTCGCAAACAGCGGCGCGCTTTTCTAGAGAAACTTCGCGCGCGAACACGCGCCGATCATTACTTCTCTCTGCTGGAGCACGGAAGACTTTTAACTCTTTGATTCTTCTCTCGGACGCCTGGAATACTTCGGAACAAAGAAACGAACATTCCCTGACGCTAGTCTATGGATGTTCTCCAGCGAGGACACAGGGTAATACAATTAATTATTTCATTCTTGTTGTTTGCCAATTAAGCAAGGAATGAATTGATTCACTATGTTAGACTATGTTCTTGTTGGAAACGCCCTATATTTGCAGCATGCAGAATTCTTTGGACATAACGTTCGAGCTAAGATACGAAGTAAGGGAAGAATTGTCTAAATAGTATCTCATCAATATTTTATATTTTTACTTAATATAAACATTGACAAAAATTAATAATTTCATATTTTTATTGCTAACATTAACTGCTAAATGCTGTTTATATTAAGTAAAAATATAAAATAATTGATGAAGTACTATTTAGGCGACTGGTACGCGTTTTGGCAACTTTCCCTTAAATAATATGCGGATTATCTCGAATCTGGATTTTCTCAAACTTTTTATTCGCGAATCTTTGGATAGATATTCGCGAACAACAAATTAAATAATAATAATAACAAGACATGAACTCTTTACACGACAAGAAACGTAAAATTAAATTTTGTGAACTCCTATATTCCTGTTTATTAATTTTAATTTAATTTCTGAAAGAAAAATATTCCAGAAGAGTTATTAAAGCTAATCGGTGTTTATTATTATCTTCTATATTGAGAGTCATATCTCGTTGTCGATCATTATAAGCGTGACCGGCCGAAGAGTTATATAATAAATTGTTGACACATCAAGATTAACGTCTCCATAACAAGTCATAATAAACATAAACATTGCAATACATGATGTGTAAAAATCGCGATTTATCTGTTAATATCTATGTCATTCTTGAACGAAAAAAATGATAAAAAATGATTTATTATAAATTATTTTTTCTAAAATAATAGAAAATAATTTATAATAAATTATGAAAATTTTTAAAAATTAATTTTTTTTCCTCTTGTAATCTCTCTACGATTTTTTTCTCTGCATAATTTTCGCAGTTTCTGTCTTTATTCAAATAGGAAAAGTTTACGCGAAGAGATGAATCGAATCTATACAAAATTAAATTTTTATGTAATCAACTTTCTAGAATGAAAAGCTTCATAACAAGAGTTAAATGTACCCGCCGTCATTCGCGTGTGGCAATTAAGATTTTTATCAGCGAAACGAAATCCTAGGCGTAACAAAATTGGTGACACCGGCCCCCTTCCCCTTCCCCTAGGAATAGTTTACGCGTCTTCTTTACAGCCTCGTAAAATCTACGGGCACTACGTGAAGCGGGGTAACGCCAGAACAGAGAGCGGCTTTGTCTCAGCAGCTCTCGAAAGCCGCGCGGACGTAAACGTATCCGACGGAATCACAATGTGCGCTGCGCATTGAGTTTCTCGCAGGCGGAAAATAGAGAAAGGAAGGAAATCTCGCCGGCGCGTAAAAATTTCCGTCCCGGTTTATGTTTATGTTTTTGCCTCTTGTTTATTGTCCCGGGCGTCGAGCGATTCGTCGCGCAGCGTATTCGATAGCGAGCGCAATCAATCCTTCGATAATTCAAGATTAGATTCTTGGAATTTTCTGGGAATAGATTTCCAGAGAGTTCTTTCAAATTGGAAACTCGTAACGGGAGGTTCTAGATTGGACCAAAGTAATTTGCAGTGGTGATATTACATACAACGATATGAGCAACGATTTCTTTGATTCTTGAATCTCCGGCAACATGAACTTCCATCCGGATGCATCGTCCAGATTTCCGGAAATGTCCGGCGGTGGTCGGGATCAGAGAGACCGCAAGCCACAGCTGGTGCACGCCCCCGCCTCGGATAGCTGAAGACGACTTAAGCGTTCGGACATGTGTAGAAACATGAAACTCGACACTTCCTACACAAGCATTCCCGCCAGGCATCATGTCCGATCGATATTAATAGTGTGATCTACGATCGGGATCCGCGCTCGGGGTCTCGACCGCAAACCAACGAATTATGATCCTCCACCTTAGAAATGTCCAAGGTAGCTCCAAAAAGCAGCAAATTTATCTTAGATAAAATTAACAAATAAATATTGCAACAATTAAACGAAATTCTGGGATATTAATGATTCTTTAACATGCTGTCAATATAAAGATTTATATTTATCTGTAATAATTAAATAAAAATTTACCTGGGAAAAAATTATATAGATATATTTTATATATAATTATATAATTGTATATAATTTTATATAATTATATATGAAACATTTTTTCCCGGGTAGTTAAATAAAAAACCATTTTTTTTACTTATTAGCCTTATAATATTAATAACTGAAGGATCTGTAATAATAATATCATTGTTCTGAAAATGATTCATTTCTCTCTTTCTCTCTCTCTCTCTCTTTCTCGCCTTTTTTGAACTCGATTGACGTTTAATTGTTGCTGACGATACCTTGATCTCCGATATAATATATGATACATGATATATGTATATTGAGAATACGATTCATGAAACACGAGTGGATATAAAAACAATTTAAAGGACTCTACACCCGTGCTCAAATGAGCGAAGTGCATTTGTGATTTGATAATCCCGCGAAGTCTACGAATCAGCATATCGTGTAATGACTCAGGCGTTGATATCTTAAGCACGACGAAGATTGTTGTGTCATCTTAGCTCGCTTAGCTGACTTCAGTGGACGGTGATGAGGAAAATTTTCCTATCGAGCCTAAAAATCACTTTTAAATTAACAGCATTATTTTATTTCAGTTTAATCATCTAAAATCATTTCCTTTCACATTCTGACGCGAAATCGGAAAGTAATTTTACCTCTTTAATATTTATTTTTTCAAGCTTCAATTTTTAACGTAAACAATTTTATTAATTTGAGTACCATCCTCTCGATAATGAAAAGAATTTAAGCAATTCTGCGATTAGCATTTTTACTTGAATAAGTGAATGTTACTTAAACTATAATTGGCGTAATATAATCAATGTTTCATTCTCTGATAACATTTTTATTTTCTATTAATATTTTTTGATACCGATACCCCTTGACGGGTCATCGCTTAATTGTATCTTAGTTCTAGGCGCGTCTGCATACAGTGACATATGTAGCGTACGCGCAACGGTGACACCGTTGCTCGTCTTTTAAACGGGTACCGCCCCGGTTATGAGAACTACTCCCCGTACGCGTAAATCCCACATGACTGAAAAGAAGCCGATGGTGGGGGGATACGCGATGCCGGGATGTCGAGGAGGCAAGACCGAAGTTTAGTTTTGCTTAAGACAACCTTAAGTTGCATCGCTCCTCTTGCGTACCCTGACCCGACGATCTCCCCGCGACGATCAGGCATGATACGGACCGGTCGGCTGCGGAAAGGGTTCGCGCCCATGAGTGACCATGCATTGCGCCATTGTGCGTGACCAACACTTTGGATCTAAATAAAACGTCCAGCGCAATCACCAGTCATGAAACGTGAGTCCCATTTCCACCTTTTTGTACCATTCGTAAATTTCACGCTTGCGTGATGTGGAGGCGTTCGCGAAACATTGCGTTTCATTAAAAATTGATTATAGATAATGGAGGAATTCATCTTTTGCAGCAAGTTGATTCTAAACAATAATACCTGAGATTTCGATAATCAGATATGCAAGAGGTGTGTGTGTGTACTCCTTATATTCTTCAGTATCTAAAACCAAAGTGATCCGTGTGATTCAAACAATTTTTTAAGAAATTAATATTCAAAAGAAAACACGAGGGA
This sequence comes from Cephalotes varians, assembly GCA_037157785.1. Classification (NCBI taxonomy): domain Eukaryota; kingdom Metazoa; phylum Arthropoda; class Insecta; order Hymenoptera; family Formicidae; genus Cephalotes; species Cephalotes varians. The sequence continues at coordinate 2,464,902 of JANQDE010000022.1, forward strand.
AATTGACGTATGACGGCGTTGCCGGAAGTGTTAATAGTCGTAACTATCGCGTCGCTTATCGACGATTCTTGCGTTACTCTTCCCGGGACGATCGGCGACTTCCAATAATCCCGCTAAATTGGCAGAGCGGCCGGGTCCAAGTTCGGCCCGGGGTCGGTGGGTCGGTTCAGCGAAATGAGAGAGAAATCGCGAAATAAAAGAACCCACTGGCGGCCGAGGGAGCTCTCTCGGCGGAATAATAAAAAGAGTATCGTGGGTCGCCACGGCAGTCAACCCCCGGGCCGATGCTTATGGCACTTTGCCACGTGAGGCTTGCAAATTCCGTCAGGTCGTTTCGCGCGCGCTTTCGTCGTCGTTCCGCTTAGCGAAAGAAAAAATTATCCCGGGGCTGTCGTGATCGCGGGATAATTTCTCGTTAAAATTTAACGTTAAGATAACGTTCACGTGTAAAGTCGTGAAATCTGACAAAAAACTAACGCGAATAACACGATGACTTTTTCGCATCAAACGATCAAACATTTTACGCTCTGCGGCATAAAAAGTATAATTTTGGGAGAAATAATTTTAAATGTTATATAATTTTAATGCGCAGAATAAAACAGTTTTCTTTTCATCAAACTTTCTTTCCTCTTCAAAATTTAAAATTTAAATTTTTTTAGATGTCGTTTCCGACTTGTAACTTCTTTATTTAAAAATTTGATTTAAAGTTGAAGTCTTCCTTATTCGGGAGTATCACGATGGCCGTCCATGGTAATGTCACGAAAATAATCGTGCACGTGCTCAAAGCGTGATAAACACGAGCAACGCCATCGTTTCCCGAAATACAATCGCGCGCATGAGTTCGCACGCCGCGGTACTTTAATTTCGCCGATACTCCGGTGAGTTCCAAGTTTGATTACGGATGCACCGTCAGCATAACAGACATCCTTGTTGTCGTACCGACGTCCAAGGCTGCACTGTTCACGCCCACCGTAAAGACTTTCCTCATAAAGAGCACGAGTCGACCTTGCGTCGTTGCTTACAGAAGTTTTTCCGGCAACGATCGCGACTCGAACGCGGTCGTGCGCTCGATTAATTAATAAATTGTAACATCTCGCTTATTTGTAGAAAACTCGATGTGTATCGCAACTTTTTAATCTTTTCAATTCGGATAATTTGTTTCGATCAAATTGGGATAAATTTCTCTGAGACAATATCATTCGTAATTGGTCTTGTTTAAACTTATTTCAATCCGTTGAGGAATATTCGAATTAAAATTATTATTCTCGCTAACTTAATCAGAATTAAAAGAAGACAACTGATTTCTCTTCCTAATCGCTCGTACACCGTCCGATTCCCACGCGTGCAATTTGATGCTTTAAGCGATTTCCGTGTCGCGCAGCGACCCACAAACCCCTACCAGGGTCCATAGCGAAAGACGATTCGTTGGTGTGAACGCATATGTATGTGAAAGCAAGAGAAAGGACGTTCTATATCTACGAGATACGCAGACAGGGTGGCATTACATATCGCCTGATAGTTCCATAGTAGAATTTATTATGTGCAAACTGAATTTTGTACATTGTATTTTAAAAAATAAATAAATGTCGATAAATATTAACAATATATATTATAATCATTGATTTTAAAATGTCATAATGATCTAAAAGTTTAAAAATAAATATATTCTAAATATATATCTGTAAAAATCAATTATTTAAAAAATGACAAATAAATAAATCTATAAATATGTCATTATAGATTTTAAAAGTTACAAAATTATAAATATATTGCTAGAATTTATAAGAAACGTTTTTAAAAAAAACGCATTCATGATTGCAGTAGGATTGATCCTGATAAAAAATACGACATTTTTGCAAAGCGCTTAAAACAAATTCCTGATAACTATTTCATTATATGTATAATTTTCTCCTTTCACATTTTTTCAGGAATTTTTTAGTTAACGAGGCGGCGAATAATTGATGAATACCTTCTCAATGTCAGACAAGTCGTCCTGCAGTCTCGCGCAAGTCGCTTAGGATTCTTAAGGCTCTTCGAAATCGAGCCTGCGCGCGCGGTAACCCTCTCGCTTGCTGCTCCATTCTGCAACGTTCACGAGACGAGTCGTGGTTTACTGGCGAGTCGAATGGCGAAGGCAACGGAGTCCCGGAGGACTTCAAAAACTCACCGGCAACTCTCTCGCCTACGCCAATAAATTCTATTTCGCGTTACTTTGCCGCGAGCCGACGTGCGATGGATATTGCGCTCTTTCTCACCTTCCGTCCCCCGTGTTCCTCCATCGTATTTCTTAGCTCAGCGCGATTTTTTTTTTTTGCGTTGAATGATCGTTGCGCAACGTGCGACTTATAGCGCAACGCAATGCACGCAATGCGCGCAAATATGCACGCGCGATGCCAGTGATTTGAATACTCGATGAGTTTTCACTCCAATCAATGTACGATAAAATCTTTCTCATCCTTTTCTGAAATTCAACTGCAAATTTCTGAACGTTTCTACGTTCTCATGTAAAATATTGCATCTTGTAATAAATCAACGCGTTTCGCGAATGTTATAAAATTATTTATGTAAAATTATCAAGCACAAACAAAATGGTCAAGTAAAGGATGAAAGCCAAGAGAAGAAGGATATAATCGAAAGTTCGCTGTAACACTTGATGTATTCGCGTAACATATATGCAACATTCGCGCGAAGTATACGCGCTGTTACACGTAATGGTCCGAGAGTCAGTTAACCGAGGATCAAACGACACCCCCATAATGCGGGTTGCGCGCGAGTGACATCTTCTTTTGCCATAACGTCGCTGAATTATGGACGGGCCGCGGCGATTGGGCCCGCGTCTCGGTCCCGTCTGGGATCATTCGGTCGAAGCATATAAGGGGAGTAAATACTTCACGCATTCCCGATGCGTCTCACAGTCTTTACGGCTTATTATCACCTCCACGCTTTCGCCCTCTCACCCCGCGTGATACATCAACGCGATGGCGATGGCGCACGCGGAACAAAGCGAGAGGAAAAAAAAAAAGAAAAGAAGAAACGGCGAGCGAACCTGCGCCGATTCCGCGAAGGGAAAATTACTTTAGCCAGAAGTCGTCGTCGGGGTCGGTGTCCAGCAATAGGCGCGTTTTGCAAACAGGACGATAAACTAAACAGGATTTTGTGAAAAATTAAAGTGTGTTTTCCCCTAGCGAAATTATTGACGTCGATAGTTTTAAAAATAGGATAATTAAATCTTTGACGACTTAAGAAATGATAAAAGCTTATCCTCCGTAATGGTCCATTTTGTTTAGACAAGAGATGAGAGTCCTGTAATACAATTTTAATAAAATTTCTAAAAATATATTATAAATTATTGCAATAATTTTATGAAGATTATCTAGAGAAGATTATTAAAGAACATATGTAACATACAATTAACTTCTTTGAATATCCTAAATAATAAATATTTTTACTAATTATTACTAATTTAAAAAAATCGCCTTGACACAAAATTAATTAATAAACCATCGCTATGTTTAAATCGAGATTTATATATGGAATGATAACGTCGTGAACAGAGCCGCGAATATTGGGAAATCAGAGGAGGCTAAAAAATACGATTCTGCTCGCGTTTATTACGAATGTTATTAGGCCGTAATTTAAGGCACGTCGATCTGGCGATTAGGACCGGGACTAACGCGCCATTATTTTACAGCTTGGCTTTCGGCCAGCTGACCCGACTTGTGCCTGCTGATTCGTTGACGTCACGGGCATCACGGACGGCTTTTTTACGTTTTCTGCGTTCGTTCCCTTTCGTCGTAAGGGCGTGACGGCGTTCATACGCACCGTGTGTCCTGTTCGAAAGATTTCTTCCCGCGATGTCACGCTTTCGCGTGGTCTCGCAATATTTCGTCGCGATATTTCGCCTTCAACGCGCCCTCAACATTTCGACTCTCATCCCGTTTTGTTCGTTGATTTTCATATACGCAGATCATCTTTCTCTCAACGAAAAGAATCGCATATATAATTATTGTTTGACGGATATTCCTTATTTCTCAATGATGAAAAGATAATGTTTGTGCTAACTGTGCGATCAATTATTCTCAGGAGTTATTCATAGTGTGTGATTATGGTGCGGGAGTTCTCGGAGCAAAAATATTATGACTGCTCGATTTATTATTTTTGAGATACAGATATTATTATTTTTGAGAGACGGAGAAACGAGTATTGCTTTTAAATGCGATAAGTTCGATAAGATCGAAATCCCGAACGTGACGACGTTCACGAATTCTCGGACTTATCCGCGACTAATTTCCGTGCAATTGTCGCGAATGATTTGTATACAGTACGAGCCGGACAGCTTTATCTCGGTCGCCAGCGATAATTCCGTGCAAAAATGGATAATTGGTGCCGCGGATGTTTTCCACTTGGGCACGTACATACCGCCGCGAATGATGTCACGCGTTCGTCCTTTGCAAAGCATAATATGCCGCAAAAGCTGCTCGTGCATACTTACAATTGCACGCGAGTTTTTCTAACAATGCGAATCGTCTCGATATGTTTTTGTGAAAACAATGAAGATGGCTTATAGAGTGTTATCTTTTTATGTAGAAATATCTTAGCTAGGTCTTGTTTATCTGATTAAAAATATTTTCCGATGATAAGAAAAAAGTCAGCTTGGAAATTATGATTGAAATTGCCAAATTGTTATTGAACTTTATGAATATATTAAATGAGCATATGTATACGTAGAAATATATGATAAAAATTGCTTCATATTAAAAAAAAATCTGTAATATTTTTTCACATAGAATGTTAATATTTATAGAAAATTCACATTTCTCTTAAAATCTTGGAAAAGGGAATATTAAGGAACATTCAGATACTTTTGAATTAATATAAAATTGTAAAATTATTTTAATTTCTACTTCAATAAAATTAGAATTTAAGTCAAGGAGAGAGTTGATTGAATATTTAATAATAAAATTTAAGAATTTGACAAATAATTAAATTTTGATGAAAAATAATCGATTTTCAATTAGTTGCCCAAGAAAAATTGAAGGAAAGTTCAGCGAAGAAAGAAAGACAAAGAGACTTCCTCAAGACATTACGTTTGCTTTATATTCAATATTTCCTCAGTCAGAAAAATATTTCAAAAACTCTGCTAGAGCCACGGTTTGCGAGTCGTACATTTATTTTTCTTGATGCATCGGGACGCGCTGTACGTTGGGTGGCCATTTTTAAAAGAACGATCCTGAACGCCTGGACGATCAGTCACACTTAATGTCAAAACTAAATTGACTTAGTTTAGGGCTGTTTAAGGGCGGCGCTGCGCGTCCGTATGAAAGGACAAGGGTCTGCCTCATTTGACTCAAGAGGGTTGCTCCGTCGCGTCTATTCTCCCTGTTTCGTTACGATGGGGTAGCTCCTGCCCTATCAACTCTCTGTCTTTCGCTCTCCCATTTCTTTGCCGTTCTAAGATGCATATTAAGCCTTTGTCATGCTGTATGATTTTTTTGATTTGTTGTATTTTTTTTATATTAGTTGTCTAACGAAGTCTGACGGGAAGAGTTTGAAAGAAGATCTAGTTAGTATAAAAAGAAATATTTTGTGCAATATCGGTTTTCTATTGCGTGCACTGATTTATATAATTATAAGGAAATCATGATTGAATTCCTAAATTAATTGACATATAATGAGCTTAAATATAATTGCGTTAACATCATGAAATATCGTATAATATCCGAATAATTATTGAAGAAAACGATTTTTTGCTGAATAATAAGATATTAGATATTAGATATTCTGTATTTTAATTTTGAAATTTGCCCTGTGTTTTTGAAAAAAAAATCATTTCTCTCTCTCGCGCACAGGCGCGCTTATGATAAAAGGAACTAGGGATATCGTGCCGTCCGATAAGAGCTTTACACGTGCGTTCGTTGTAGGGATACGCGAGTACGACTTCCTTTCTCGAACGCGAAGCTTCACCCTCGAACGTAGGGTTGCTAACATTTCCCGCGGGCCGTAGGAGAAAGCAGATCTCCTCGTTACGCTAATTGTCGCCCGGCACGTCGACGAGTAGTGATCGTCCGCGATCGTCCTCCACGAGGACTGGAAGAGGGAACAGAATGTGACGCGCACCCTTTCGGAACGATTATTTTTTTTCATTGCCGAAGATTTGCCGAGAGGCACATTGATACCAACTTTGTAACACGTTGTTATCTTCCAAATACCGGCGTGTTCTCTTGAGAAATCGGTGACGGAATCGTATTCCCGACTAGAGTAACAAGAGAATTGCGCGCAGAGGCGTAGTTTTAAAATCCCGCGATACGACCCGGCGACTTTCTCGAGTCCGAGCTCGACAAAGTGCCAATCGAAAGATATTCGTTTGTTATGACGTTTAGCTAAAAATTAAACACGGCGCGCGAGGCGTTTAACGATTTGGTACGGCTGTTGCCTCCTTGGCCTGTTACGGCGCACGATTCTCACGTTACGGCGTCGTGATACTGGCGTCTAAACACAGGCTCGAATTCATGATCAATAAACTACGCGACCTATCAGCCGTGGCGCTCCCTCGTTCTCTCTCTCTCTCTCTCTCTCTCTCTCTCTCTCTCTCTCTCTCTCTC
>JANQDE010000022.1:2471578-2513946 GCA_037157785.1 Cephalotes varians
CCCCCCTCTCTCTCTCTCTCTCTCTCGTTTCAAAATGCAACAAAATACGCTTAGTTGCACGTATCAATCTACAACAATCACAAGGCAATCTATTCAAGGTAGATTGCTCTGTTATTCCGCGTAAATCTTTACACACGGTCACATGTTGTTACGTTTTAATTAAATGAAATATCATCTCAAATGCAATTATATTATTTACCGGAAACGTTTTATTTTTGTTACGTCAGTTTATAAAATTCGCATTGGCAATTATAAGCGAACGCGTAAAATTGTGCTAAATATCGAAACGGAAGAAACGGCAGGAGGACATTCTTGAATTTTATCTGAAAAATTTGAAGAAAAGATAACGAAGACTTTCTTAGAAAGGAACTAATTTGTCAGGTGATACTTTCGTTATTGCAAGAAATTCCCTTTCTCGCCAAGATGCTCGCGCAGATTTAATTAGCCCGCGCCACCGCTGTGCAACATTCGCGTCACGCGTCGTCGATTTTCAAGCGCGTTGACGCGCGGAGTCGCTTTATTTTCTTTCTTCGGACCGCTCGCACGTTTCGCGTGAGAGCGGCTTTGTCGCGCGAGACGGCGTGCACGAAAGACGCGTGGAAATTCGAGTTGCGCGTGTAGAATTGCGGGTTGCACGCGCGCTGCCCACGTCGCGTCGGCTCACGAGACGGTGTTTGCCGGTTCACGAGCAACATTGTAACTCTAAGTGGAGTGCACGTCGAAGTGAGAAAAAAAATACGGTAGGAAGGGAGGAGCCTCGGGTACATTGTACCGTCTACGTGTCGGAGTGCAACACGTGCAAGCGCGAAACACCGCGACGTTGCCGATCTCTGAAGCCGATCCTCGACGCGAGAAAATTACAATTCGAGACGCGAATGAGAAAAATTCCAAGATACAAGGGATATCTAGATGTGAAAACGAATGACAATGATCGAATGATAATCTGCAGTTTTTCCTCGTGCGATTTTGCAGCATTAAACACTTATTTTTGTATCCATCAAAATTAAAGTAATTTTTCGTGATAATTTGTTGATGGTCAACTAGCTTGACAGATGTATTAAAAAAAATTTAAACTTTGACAAGAAGGTAAATGACGAAATGTTGCTTTTGGCAAGGAAGATACCCGAAAAATATCCCTCGAACGATCTGATTCGCTGCTCCATCCACCCTATAGTCTGGCAACGCCGAGTCGTCTGTTGGGATCATACGTGGTCAGCACAATGCAAGAAAAACACGACGAGTCGTCCGAGATGAACGTGGTTCCTGGTATCGCCGAGTGCACTCCACGCACTCCACGCGCGAGTACACGCGAGTGCAACTCGCATACGGATGGAATTATCTGTCTGAGGAATGCGCCGCGCGATAAAATTATCTGCGTATATGTCGCGAATCGTCATCTGATACACATATCCTGGATAGTTGTCTGTGAGAAAGTAATGAATTGAAGTGGCCCTTATCAGAAGAGACCCTAAAAAGAGAGCTCTTCGGATGAAATGCGGAAATCGCGCATTCCATCACGATTATGCGATCCTCGATCTCGGAGTCACTCGATTTTTTTTGCAAGAATGTAATTTATACCGCCCTTGACCTTATTTACATCTTACTATTCAACGTTAACTCCCGATAATTAAAAAATTAAAGTAAAATTCGTAAAATTCATAACATTAATGAACGAATAGAACTTTATTATCTCTTCTTATTTAAAACATGATTGTTATCTTCTTATTTATTCTTCAAAATCCATTAATTTTTAATAATTCGAAGTTTTCTTCGAGTCTGAAATTAATGAATGAAATATTCTTTGGATTACTAATGAGTCAGTGTTTGACTGAATGAATTTGGGATCATACGTTCGACGATTCTTCAATTTGATAACAATTGTTCTCCAATTTTGATTAGCAAAATTACGAATCGTGGCCATTTAGTTATTGTTATTCATCCGTGAATAAATAATTAATTGTACAAATAATACAAAGTAAAACGACCACATACTTTCGGGAATATATGTAGCTATTAATGCAGGCGTCAGCGCATCTGGCGAACGCTCTCCTCGCAGACGTATCCCTTAAAGCCGTTACGCATATTCCATATTGTTGCACGACCGGCGACAAATCGGATACCCCACCCGCTCGATTGAGACGACGGCGGGGGATGAAATCTGGCGATTCGGTTGTTTGTTCTTTTAGCGCGACAACTACGGCGCGGCGTATTTTCGGCATAAACTTGGTGCTGTATGCCGGGACACGCAGTATGCTAATAAGTTGGGCCGCCATCCCAGCGATCTTATGTCATCGATGTCGACGAAATCGAAACGGGGTTAACGAGGCCGAGACAGCGTGATATCATACGTCGAAGTGGACTATATATATAGTAAAAAATATATAGAAAAATATTTATGATATTAAAAAAATTGAATCTTGTTTTTTTAAAAGTCTGTCAGTTAAATTAAAATAATTTCTGAGATGGAGGGATTATGCGTGTGTAAAAAGTTTTATAAATTGCATAAAGAGTCTTAGAGCACTAATTTTGGCGAACAATCTCAATTAGATTATTTCGTTTTGAATTATATCAAGATAAGGTCGATGAATGAATCAATGGAATTTCATCGGTGAATAAAGATGAAGAAATTATTAAAAAAAAGTATACTTATAGTTATTTATAGTTAATGTAAGTATACTTGTACTTTTATACACTTACAATTGTTAATAATTCTATATACAGAATTGCTTTTTCTTGAATTTATTGATTAAATACATATTTATAAATAAATTAAAATTCACTTTTAAAATTGTGACTCTTGAAAGTAAAAGACAATTTATAAAATTGGAAGTTTACGCAATAAATACATATTATATATTTATTCGTTTTTATGTTGCATAAAGCGACTTGAGAAACGGCTGCTGTACCATACATGATCAAAACAAATAACGAAAACGATACATCAAAATATAAAAACCATAACAAAAAAAATCGTTTTAAGAATTTGTCAAAGATGTTTCCGTGGAATAGCTCAGGTGCGTCTTGAAAAGCGTAGATATTTCTAAAAAGACGAGTTTAACATAAATCTTTGTTGCTACCAATTTTCCGGTAGCGCAGCAGTGGTTGGTTTCGGCAGGAAATGCCTTCTTGATCGTTTTTGTGCGTGACCGGCTGAATGCAACGCGGACGGGCACGAGCTTGCAACTCCACTGGGGCTTAACCTCGATCTCACCTACATTTTCGACTATGGCGTCGCCCATTCTCGTATCGGCAATGCCAGCCAGCCAGCCACGGGATATTTCTCGAATACGTTACGCCCCCATACCGTCTCCGGTCTCGGGGATCCGGCAAAAGATAAGGGTGCCGCGGGGGTGCGCGCAATTCATCATCCCCCGATCGGCCGAGAGACCCAAGACCGAAACCCATTCAGCGATTGTACGACACGGCAGCATTGCGTGTGCCCGTGCATTTTAACGCGCGAAAGTTGCTGTAGGTCGTAAGCTTCGACGTTTACTGGCGACATCAACGGTCGACGATTTTTATTTCACGATCTGAGCCATGAAATTCGAACATTCGACGTTTCTTCGCGCGGCGAGGCAGAACGATCCCCGCCATCTTGTCACGTTAATCCAAGTCCGAAAGAGAGAAAAAAAGGGAAAAATTTTCGTTAATATTACTTTACAGCTAAAAAATTTTTGTATAAACCAGTATAATTGAAACAGATTTATATGTTTAGTGATATTTTTTAATGTATTTAAACGCTTCTTCCGTTTAGTAATATATAGAGTACGTTAAGTTATCTTTTCTATTAATTAAATTAAGTTGAAGTTAATGGTTTATAATACTTATCATAAAAGAATATCTCTACTGCAAATTATTTAAATAAAATCTTAATATACGAAGCACAATTTTTTAAAATAAACTTTCCTTTTTTCCTCTCTTTTTGAAATTCGAGGAAAATACAAGCGCCTAGCAAGGCACGTCCATTACAAGCATAAGGCTTTTTCTAATTGTCTAATGTTTTATAAGAAAAAAGAAATTAACAAAGATTGAAAAAATTTAATTTAAAAAAGTTAATAAGTCAAAGTTAATGTGCATCACAAAATAATTAATTAAAATTAAAAGTTAATCATTTGCAATCAAGTTAAACGTTATTAACTTTGAACTTTACTTAACTGTTAACTGTAATAATAAATTACATCAAAAGAAACGGTTTTGTTAAAGTATCTAAAAATTTAGTTAGATATAGAAAATAATTTTCTGAAAATAATTTTGTTGGACCATAATAATTATGTAGAACGACATTGATAAGAATGCTGCTAAAAGTTCTAACATTCTAACAATCAGTGAATATCTTACATAACTATTTTTATTTTAGTATCCAACTTTGGTTACTACCCAATCAATATGCGAGATAAAAATAATAAAATAAAATAATATAAATATATCTTAACTGGATGGAATTTTATTCTTGAATCTCTCATTGCGATTAAATTATCGAGTGCAATCATGCAATTTTGTTTTAACTAGCTAGTCGGAAGGAGGAATGGAATCGCAATGGAACTAATTAAAACAGAAAGAAAAATGAGGAAGGTTCAACGATGGTCCAAACAAGAAGATGGACATAATTAAACAAGTATAGAACAAATACGCGATATTTTTTTCAAATATTCCAGTCTCACTCGATCTGGTTCACCAAAAAAATCTAAAAAAAACAAAGAGACAGTGTAATATAGAATACAGAGGTCGATCGAACGAGCGCGTCGCGCAATGGGAATTTACGGAGCGCCGGATAACAGCGAGTGGCAAACACGTAGTCTCTCTAATTCGGATAACACCGGCGTGCATTTCCGGCGCGGGGAGCACAACACCTATTTACCCTGGCCCGCGAGCACACAATGGAGACGCGGTGCGATGCGGCGCGTCGCGGAATCGCGCGCGTGCGGATGTGTCATTTCTCACGGATGCGTGGCTTCATCCCGCGTGGCGGCGAAGGGGTAGGACGCGACGGCATTACGATACGAAAATAACGGACGGCCGGCCGGACACGCGTGCAAATCCCGGTAAATATTATCTCTGCCCTGTTTCGCGCGTGCTACACTCTCTCGCGCGTATTTGCGCGAAAACTACCCTGTATGTACACCGACGCGCGGGGTGTTCTTCGTTCCGCACGCTGAGAAATCGCCGGCGAGATCTCTGTCTGTCGACAACTCCTGATGGCTCGAGCCACCATTCTGCACGATCTGCATAATGCGCCGCTCCCCGTCGGTCGCGCCGTCGCCATTTACTTCCCTCCTCACGTAAGAAATGCCACGATAAAAATAACAAGTTACAGGCTCTCTCTCCGTTCTCGGCGACCCAGTGCGCTAACATTTTCACGAGATTTGTAGCCGATTTTTCTCTTGCTTTAACGTCACACATCGTGAGACACGCATAGCCACTAGACATTTAAATACACTCTATTTTGCGGCAAAACATTGTATCGTATGCAATATAATGTAAAATAATTGTAAAAATAAATGTAATATAATATAATATATTAAAAATTATATGAACATCGACAGTGTATATACATTCTACGTAAAAATCACTTTAAAAAATGTCTCTAATTTTTTCTCTGGAAAATAATTGTAAACATTGTTTCCTTTTTCCAGTCCGTAACTCTTCGTACAAATAATTTTTTTAGATAGAACATTTTTAGATAGACTTTCTATTTCGATATATGCAACAATATTGGTAATCGTTATCGAAAGTAATAACGTTTCTCGCTTCATATGCGGCGATTCCGCACTTCCGAAACGTATAGCGTAATCGACGTACCTAGAATAATTGCACGTCATTCTTCCCGCTTTCGTCGTCCCTCTTTCGTTTCTCTTTTATCTGAGCAAAAAAGAGTCGGGATTTATCCGGGCGCCAGGTGAATCCATGAGATTAGAAGAAAGATCCGTTAATTGGACGACAGAGACAGATATCTGTGGCCGCAAATTGGATTGCCTCATCCTGCCTCACCGCGCTTACTTACTATATCGTCGATATCGATTATAGTCGTAATGGAATGTAATAGCTATGAAAATCTAGAAACAGCCGGCGATTTTGATAAACGGGGAACAACGAGCGAACGCATTGTCGGGGGAAGCGTTGATTAATAAATCAGAAATTGCCGTGATTCTCTTTGCGTGAATCGTGAACATTCCATCGTGCCATGCAACGCGGAATTAATGAGCGCGTCAAAATAACGAACGTCAAAATGAACGACGAAATAAAGCATTCTTGATTATCCTTAATTTGCATTGATTATTATTTTGTGAAAAAGTCTTAGAAAAATTACAAAATGCGCATAACATTTCTAAATATCGAATTTGTTGTATGCTGTAAAATGTTTCAATTACGTACAAAAATGCAGGGTAACTGGGTAAATAATTATGATAGATAAAAGTAAATACATGAAAGGAAATATTTAAGATAAAATATTTATGATAATTAATGTTTTTCGCACTGCGACGAGTGTCTAGTTTATTTCGTTAATTTGGAACTGAAGTAAATACTCTAATAATAATAACGAAATTTTGCGATATTTTCAGAAAACTATTCGATGGCTGTAAACTGAAGACTATTTGTGTTTTTGAGAATATTTAGCGGAGAATATTTAACATTTTATATATGAATGTTCGTCATTTCGGCATTTCTCTTCGAACATCTTTCGAACACCTGTTAAAACACAAATCATACAAAAGAGGAAGTCTGAATAGATATCTTATTAAAAAATCATTATCAAACTTCTTTTGAGAAAATTTTGAAAAACATGTGTGCAACATCTGCTAATCCATTTGTTCACTCAAGGTTACTATCTCATTGTCAGAAACCCAAATCCTTAATACTATCAATAGGAAAAAGACTCGCAGGTTTCTCACGATACATAAACAGGTTTATTAACCTTACATCTTATCTAATATGAATAATACGAATTCGAAAAAATGAACTAAATTAAAAATATACATCATTTTAACACAGCTTATGTTGGCGCAAATAATAATTTGTGTTGTGTGTAGAAGCGCGATTTCATTGAATCTATTCAGGTGCACTTGATTCATTTTTAAAAAATTATGATTTCAAGATAATTAAAAGAGTGTAATATCTATCTTGTAAAGTTGTAAATTTGTAAACTGTTTAATAAAAATTCACAAATTTGTATAAAATTGTCGTAAGTTATTGTCAGACTTTATTATCAGACTTTTTTGAGCTGCATTTATCCGAAACTTATTGCGAACATGTGTTGCTCGAAATTGAATGCCATTAACAGTCAAAAGCTTACAATACTTTTATGATAAGAATAAATAATATAAAGAATAAAATAAGAACGGAAAAATCCTATCTATTAAGATTTAAGTACTTGATCGAAAAAGAATTAATTAGAACTTATCAAGATCAATCAGGAGAACAAATGTTTATCCCAAGCAGAACAAAAAGTTATTATGATATCAAAATAACTCCAAAATGATTATTACCAGTCACTTTTCGATCAGTTACGATTTATTTAACGTCATTTTGATGTTATCGTGAAGTTTTTTCTTAGATCCGTGATTGCTGCTACTGGATTACGAAAAGAGAAGAGTTCTCGAGAGAATCGAACAAGAGACATTAAAGAAATTTCTTACTTGTCAGTCATTTCTTAGAGAAACAAAAAAAATTTAGGATGCTTTTATATTGTTGGTATGATTGGAAACACATGTTCGAGAACCCAAAACTTTCTTTACGTTTTACTGTTTGCTATCCAAGAAGTGTAATATTTAAGATTATGTTTCTAGAAATATTATTTTATGTTATTGATATGAAATTTTGTGTTATTTATTCTAAATATTGTAAAAATTTTATAAATATTTTTCCAGATTTTTCATTTTCTAATATAATAAATATAAAGCAATATAATAAATGAAGATTATATAGTATAATAAAGGTTACATACACAAATGAAGTTTTTACAAGATTATTTCAACGAACATTGATCAAAATTAATTAAATTTTATATAAACAGCCACTATGCTGACATGCGGTCACATGTGCTGACGTTGGATTGAATATGCGATTGTGAACATGACAAAAGATTTTATGGAAGATGTATGAAGCTTTTTGAAACAATTTCAAAATCGTGTATAAAAATGTTGCCGTTTTCTAGTTAATTTTTTTTATATTTATATATCATGTAATGCATACAGAAACATAATTACATTTTATAAAAATGTTTTATTGAAGCGCAGATTTTTCTTCGCGATGGAAACCTGGAATTTCTTCTAAAAGATAGCGGAAAATCAGGTAACGACTAGTGTTATGAATCTCTTCATACAAAACCCATCACAAAAACCATCTGTTCTATTCGGACTGTCCTTCGAGCTTCCAGTTTGCTTTCTCAAAAGTTGGGGGAACGCACACACAAAACGTTCGTATGTGCGTGCACACCACTGGAGAATTCCCCTCGAGCTGACCCTGCCACCAAGGGTGGAGCTTAAAATAAGGGTGGTGCCTCTCGCAGCTTACCTATCCCATCGGGAAACAGCGTTGGTTGGGATGAGCAAGGGTAAGGTAAAGCAGAGACGAGACATTGGTTCAGCGGCAAGAGAGAATAGCGAATCGCTCCGAAATGAATGCGCCCTAGTCGAGAGTTTAACGCGCGACCAGTTCCTCCTTTTTTACGTTTTCACGTCGTCCTGTCAACATCGGATTCTCTTATGATCGTCTGCGACGAAATCAGTCTTTTTCAAATCCGACGCAACGTTGATCGAACATTGATCGATATTTTCGATTAATGACACGCGTCCGGTGTCGTAGATCAGACAGTTTGGAAGTCGCGATAATGGCCGATCGTCGTAGCAGTTTCTTAATATACACGTACTTGAAACTGATGATTAAGTAGTTTTAATGCCGTCGGCGATACGTGCAAAATATTGTGAACAATCTGCGTGGTGTTGGAGTTCAGCTAATCACGATAGGGAGAATGCGTGCAGCATGGCACCGATGGAAAATTACGAACGCAAGTCGGCTGTCCCGAGAAGCGACCCTTATATTCGAAACTGGAGAATCAGACACAAACAAGAGGCTCAAAAAGGTACTAAGTGCATATCGTCATAAATACGATTCAGATTTTCCTAAATATTCGAATATATACGAATTGTTTAAGATAACTGCTGCTCGATTACTCGAATTAAGTACCGCGAAAAATTTCGAAAAATCAAATTTACTTAAATCTGCAAATTTGTCAATTTGGATTGAATCGAATATTTACGGCCTTAATAATAATTCTTTTTATTATATCGGTACATTATTACATCATTACGTTTTTTTACGAGAAAACGCAAATATAAAAACAAGTAGAAACGAATCTAACCAAACAGAATAAAACTCTTTCCCTTTTCTTTTTCTAAACAAATATATACAATAAAAATAAAAAAATGCAAATTTATATATAAAGTATTAAATTCTTATCATATCGATTAATCTCAAGAGAAAATTTAATATCTAATAATACACATTAACATATCTAATAACATTATACATAAATAAATAAAATTATATATACAATATAAAATATTTATATAATGTTATTAGATATATATTTTTTTATAAATATATACAACTCCAAGGAAAAGTAACTCCGTACTCCGAGAAATTCTTCATTGGCGAATCTCTGTATCGCACTTTCATACTGCAATCGCAAGATCTTCAAGAACAATTGTCAGTGGAAACTATAGATGGCTTCTGGCTAGAGGCGCCATTTCATGCAACGCTGAAACACATGTGACGCGCATTACTGCAAGCAGTTGATCCTTGTAGAATAATTATTTATATATTTTATATACAATTTATATTTATATAAAATTAGATATCTTATAACATTATATGAAAATTAATTTTCTTAAAATTAAACTTTGAAAGTATCGTTTACTTATTTCAGACGATTATTAATAGTGCAATATAAATTTAGCAATTATATATAATTTTCGATGTATGTTTAATTGTGACTAATCTTCACCCTCTAATTATTCTACGAAGATCAAGCTTGCAGTAATGCGCATCATGTCTCAGCACAAAATGGCGCCTCTGGCCAGGAGCCATCTATAGTTTCCACGGACGATTGTTCAAAGATCTTGCGATCGCAGTATGGAAGTGTAATACAGAGATCCGCCAATGAGGAAGCAATTTATTCTCGGAGTACAGAGTCACTTTTCCTCGGACCTGTTCGTTCCCGACGATCTGCAGTTTTCCCGGTAACGCAACGAGTGCGAACGAATGTTCAAGCGCGGTTTCTGCGAATGTGTGAAAAAAAAGGATAACTTTAATGTCGAGTTACGCACATTACCTTGGAAATGATTCCAGGTAAAGCGAAACAACGTAATTCGTCGCGATGTTGCGTACGCTTCCGCTTGGCACTTTTCTAACTGTCCAACGATCGATGTTTGAATTAGTCATCTTGAGCCGAGTGTTTCATATATTATAAATCAGTGAAAAAAAAGACTAATCTTTTAAAGTAAATAATATTTTAAAACAGTCCTTTCTCTCCAACACTTGGCTCCCAAGCTAAACGCTTCCATTTTTTCATCATCTCGAGAAGACAAAGAAAAGTCAAAGAGAAAACAAAAAGTATATCTTCTTTCTAAATTTATTTATTTAAGAACAGGCCTGTTTATAAAATTTTGATTGCGATAAACACTTCCACCTGTCCATTTTGAGATAGAAAAAAAACAAAAAGAATAGACACTGCAGCAGCCAGTCACTGGCCAAAGCTGTAGCGCATATTCTTTTTCTTCTCTATCTCAACAAAACGATCGAAAGGTGAAAGCATTTAGATTGCAAGCAAAGTTTTGAACAGGTCTATTTTATAATAAATAAATTTAGAAAGAAGATACATTTTTTTTAAAAAGAATATGTGTAAATAATATGTGTGCAATATTCTTGTTACAATATTTCTATTATCTACGAGAAAAATCATTCCTATAATTTATTTAACGAATTTAAAAGCTCGCGGGATACTTCAATAATCTGTTTGATATTAATTACAAGCGGAAATCTTAGAACTTACTGTTATATTTTGTTTCAAAATATAATAATTTACATCGGAGAATTTCATATAAAATAATTTCCACAGAGCAGATGGGATAATTTAATATAATTGCATTGTCTAAAAAAATTACTCAAAAAGATTAATTTTTCTAATATTTCGAAAGAAGTCTTCATACACATAAAAAATATCTCTCATTTTTATTTTCGTTTTATATGTAATTTATATAAAGATTTTTATATATAAACAAAGAGAAAAAGAGCAGACAGAGTGATGACTTTTCTAAAATAAAGCGCAGGGAGGATAAAGCGCATTTTAAAGCGCTCGATAAAAATATCTATCTAGGGAAATAGAGAGGTGTTGAGCGTCGGTCGGAACCGTCACCGAATGCAAAGACGGAGTGGCAAAAATATGCATTATTCAAGCGAATTTCCATTCGAGAGAAGTCCGGGTAGCTACGTCGTTAGGTTGCTCTCTCGCCGGCACTTTAATGACGGTTTGCTCCCTTTGCTTTCGTTTCTTATAACGAGGAGCTTCGACGTCGTCGTTACGCGCCGTATCACTCGCGAACGACGACGCGGTCAAAATCCCTTTCGTATCGACCGCGCGTTTTGGAGAACACTTGAGGAATTTGCTTCAGCTTCCGATTTAAAACACGAGATATTTTTATAGGATTTAATCCCACACAAATATCTGTGTTTTTACAGATATTTTTTTGTGCACGCACGTGCTTGTGTGAGTGTGTGTAATTTAGGGTGTCTTTTTGAAAATCTAATAAAGAAGATTATTTTTGCGAGAATTTTTTTTGAAAAGCCTATGCAATAGATTTTTGTAGGTTTATTGTACATATACTATCTTTAGTAAAAATTTCAGTATAAATATGTCCGTTAGAAACTACTATCTACTGTATGCAAGAAAAATTAAATTACACATAAGTAAAAGAGGAAAGAAAAAAATGTTAAAACTTCATTGCATGTAATTCCACGCTTCAGACTCGTGCAGCCTTTTATTAAATTTATAATAAAAAATTCAATAATTAAATTGTGGTTTTCTATTAAATTTGTAGTAAAAAATTCAGTAGTAACCAAATTGTATAGTTTTGGTACAGTCATATATTAAATATATAGCAAATTTAATTCAATAATTTCGTTTTTTTAAATTTTGTTCAATACATGAGTCACATTTTTTGCAGTCTACGATTTCTATTTTCTTTATTCTTTTTTCTATTTTCTTTCATTCCTTGATATATTTTTGCTAAATAGATACAAGCTCATGAAAATACGTAGCAATGGTACACGGCTGTTCGTGTGCAAATTTTGTGCCGATTTATACTTTCGAAATTCGTCACGCGCTCGCAAAGTTGCGGGAAATTAAAAAAAATATTCGTAGTCCCAATTTTACGGATTATACGCGATGTGTCCATAGAGACGGTTCTATTTCATCTGGAAAAAAATGTAATTCAGCTTGGGAGCTTTGAACGTGATTTCGAAATAAAGTCACGACCGCCAATATTGCAAGACAAATAATTGCGCCTGCAAAATTCCGATCTCTACGAGGCCAATGACCCATCCGGTTATCCAGAACGATTTTCCATGAAATATAAAAAATTGTATGAAATTTTTATCGTTTGCGCATCAGCAACGTCGCAACGGATGTAAAGCATTATTCACATTTTTATTCGTATTATTTATTTAGGAATAATAAATAATTACAATATATGAATATTCGTACATAATGTGAATTTTATTACCATAGCTCATAATATAAGAGAATTTTCCAGCAACGATATTTGACAATAACTGAAATATTTATTAGCCAAAACAGATAGCAGAATGGTATGACAATTTTATAGCATTCTGTACGTAATATGAGGACAAGACGGGCAAACGTCCATATTTTCTAACAGATTATCGGCCAGGATATCGGATGTTATGTCGGCATTTCCGTCGGCGACATTAACGATGACGATGAATTGCGATTACGGCGGGCGTGGAGCTCGAACTTCGCGTAGTCAGCCGCGTAGCGGAGTTAAGTTAATTCAGCCGGGCACGTTGATAGCGCGACTACTTTACGCTGTCGTTTGTGCAATTCGCGATTCGCATTATTGCTGCATCGATTTTGCATGCACGCGCGTAGGTCGCGCATGCCTAGCCCCTCGCGCGTGCGAACTCCTAATGCCACTCTTGACGTATTAAGTTCCTATCCTTAAGAACGACATGCGTACACATGCGCGAACAACGAGGAATTACGAGTTACCTCAATTTCGATCAGGAGTTTAACGTTCTCTTCAAATTTAAGGTGTATACTACTAGAATAAATAATTATGCATTAAACAAATAATTATGTATTTTTATTAATTCAAAAACAAATCATTTTGCATGTAATTTATATAATGTATTCTATATTTTTTGAGAGGGTATTTTGTGTAAAACATTATTTCTTAATTTAAAAAATTTAAAGCATCTTAAAAATATTTAGAAATTGCCTTAAAAATCCTTAGAAAGTTTCATCTCAATAAATAACAAATTGTACAAAGACAAATAGTTTCATTAATTAAATTAAATTAAATTAAATTAAATTAAAATTTTTGAAAATTAAATATTATTAAGCAAAATAAAAGATGCTGTTTACTTATCTATTTTTATATTCTCTCACACAATGTTAATAAAATAATAATGAAATACAATATGCAAAGGTTTCTTTTATATATACACATATGTTTAATGAAAATCATTCTTTTTATTTGCAGACAGCAACTCTCCCTCAGATACGCTGGATCTGAGCTCGCATCATCATCATCATTATCATCACCATCACAACAATAATAATAGCAACAACAACAACAATCCAAACGGCGTCGCTAGCACCACGTCCGGTGGTCTACAGGAAATCGTGATGAAAGAGAAAAGCAAAAATGCAGCGCGGTCGCGCCGCGTTAAGGAGAATCAGGAATTTTTGGAGCTGGCGAAGCTTCTGCCACTTCCGGGCGCCATTACTAATCAACTGGACAAGGCCAGCATCATCAGACTGACCACCAGTTATCTCAAAATGAGAGCTGTTTTTCCTCATGGTAACGAATATGTCCATTTGGTAATTCTTGCTTTTATTTGATATAATCAGGTCTTTATATTAATCGACATATAAAATAATAAATAATAACAACATACTTATCGGTATTAGTTATAGTGCCACTTGTTTATCGAAATCAATCTAAACTGGCCAGAACAATTACGCTATCCAAACTGCAGTAATTGAGCGTTAATAGCCGCAAATCGATCCGTGCTCTTTTTTACTTTCACCGGTTGTTATATGGCTGGTTGTTCGTGAATTTAGCAACCGGACTCTTACGCGCAAAGGGCAAATAGTATCGGATGAGATGGATGTGATTGCGCACTTAATGCATTGTTAGTCCCCGGCGCTTTGTAAGCAAAGCATGGGGGCCGTTATAGTGTTACAATGGCCTCCCCCAGTTCGATTCCCCCCCCCCCCTCTCACGACATCGGCGAATTGAATTTCAAGTGGCTGCATCCCTCTAGAACGACCGTCCCGTCTTTATTCTCGAGAAAAAAGAGACACGGCGTCCTCACGACGCCGCTTTTAAGGGCACTTCCTCGCGCTTTGTCGAAAAGAAATTTCTCGAGAGGCCGATCGCCGTCGATTATTAACTCTTTACAATCTAAAACAACCGTCAGAGGTAAATCAATATATTAAATAGCACATTGCAATGTTGATTTACTACACGGAAAGATGATTTTTGTTGAAGTATCTACAAATTTAGCTACATACAGATCTGAAAATAACTTTGTTGGCCCATCAAAATAATTATGTAGAACGCTTAAACATTGATGACAAAGCTGCAAAAAGTTTTAACATTTTAGTAACCAATTTGAACATTCTACATAATTATTTAATGGTCCAAACAAAATTATTTTCAGTTATGTATCTAGCTAAATTTTTAGATACTTCAGAAAAATCGTAATCGTATGATGATGACGATGATTTCTGCAACAGCGATCATCAAAAATAATATCGATGTTACATCAAATCTCGAATGAATCTATTTTTAGATGTTTCACTCGTTATTTCAGATTCCAATGAATATAAAATTCTCGATGTAATGCTGCGATAGCGAGGGACTTTGAATCGAATCTGTTTCTTTCTTCGAGATGGATCGAGCTGTCTGTCAAATGCGCGCCATTGTACGTTGATATAATAATAAAGATCATAAAATCTGACACGTGTCGTGTATTGAAACAGCATGATCGACGATTCTTCCAAGGAATGTGTCGATAATCAAACTCGAAGGAAACTCGTGTGCTCCAAAACGCACGTCTGAAATGTCGCGCTCGAATATGAACACGTAGCGCGTGACATGAGTGACATGAGTGACATGAGTCTTAAAATTTATCGAATATGAGAACGAAAGAATAATTTATCATCAAATTAGATTTCAGCTTCTTCTAATTTTGACGCGTATTTTTGAGCATTTTGATAATTTAAAAATTGTTTTTTAATTTGCATAAAACTTTTCAGTTTTTGATCGAACGTGTCTCAAATAATATTCAAGAAATAATGGAATAAAAAATTCCGTTGGCAAGAAGGCGATTCACAAAGTTTATTTCTGGCAAAATCTTATGCGATGACAGAAAACGTTTCTGTTGTATTACGCGCTATAATGCGTAAACACGTTATTGTAGATTTAATTACATATTGTGCATGAAACATGGACAACAAATGCACAGATCGGAAGACAAAAAAATTAGAATATCGGTCTAGCACTTGTATATTCCTTTTTTATTTATTCTTTTTGACATAAACGTTGAAAATTTTCAGATGAAGTTAAAAAATCTATGTACAAAGAAATAAAAACCTTAATTTATAAAACGTCAATTATTTATAGAAATTGTTACCGTAATTATAATTTAAAAAGGGTAAGTTTAACAACAATGATTTTATATGTGACCTGTATGCATCAGACGCATTAATCAATACATTTTCACACAGGTATATCCTCACATTCGATATTAAAAGCAGAAAACTGATTCTGCGAATCAATTTTTTAGGTCTAGGAGACGAATGGGGTGCCGCACCACCGCCCAACAATCCCTTAGAGACCACCATTAAGGAACTCGGTTCGCATCTTTTGCAAGTGGGTAATCGTCATTTATATCTTCACCAATTTATAAGATAAATATAAATTTAATATACAATTTTCTACTGAAGATTAAAAAATTTTATGGCTTAAATACGATTACGTATTAAATTCACGTACGAGAGAGAATCATGAATTAACACTGTAAATGAATTATTTCTGACTGCAGACACTGGACGGCTTCATCTTTGTCGTGGCACCGGATGGGAAAATTATGTACATAAGCGAAACAGCTAGCGTGCACTTAGGTTTGTCGCAGGTGGGAGATATCTTCTCATTTATTTAACTTATTAATAATTCAATTTTGGTCATTTTTTGAAAAAAAAAGTATTCAACATCTTACGCAATTACGTTTGTGTTCAAACAGTTCAAATATTTATCTCTAAATATGTAAACGTAATGACTTAATCAAATTTTTTTCACGCAAAATTGTATTATTATATGTCGTATTATATTATCACACTGTGTGCATGTTATGCCAGATAATAGAAGTCCGCG
This sequence comes from Cephalotes varians, assembly GCA_037157785.1. Classification (NCBI taxonomy): domain Eukaryota; kingdom Metazoa; phylum Arthropoda; class Insecta; order Hymenoptera; family Formicidae; genus Cephalotes; species Cephalotes varians. The sequence continues at coordinate 2,488,258 of JANQDE010000022.1, forward strand.
TTAATCCGGAAACTATTGACGAAGACCGTTCGTATGTGCAGGTGGAATTAACGGGAAACAGCATATTCGAATACATTTATCCGGACGATCGCAATGAGATGGTTTCCGTGCTGAATCTTCCGCAGAGTCCAGCGGATCTTGCGGGTTTTACATTCCCGCCACCGAATTCGCGAGGTGAAATCGAGCTGGAACGTGCCTTTCTCCTCAGGATGAAGTGCATCCTGGCGAAAAGGAACGCGGGTCTTGTCACGGAGGGATACAAGGTAAACAAGAGGAAATAAATTTTCATTTTAAAAAGTACATTAAAGTACATTAAAAGTACATTAAAAATCCAAACATCCTCGAGGATAAACATTTAAATTTTTCTTAAAATAATTAAATTATTACGTGTACATTTTGTTCAGTCGATCAAAAAAATTTCTCGGGATATCAATACACCCGGCATGAAATTAATTTTGAATTCCACCTGTGTTGTAACTTCAGTATAATTTTATTAAAATCAATATAATTTTCAATATAATTTTATTAAATATTATTATAACAAAGATAAAACACGTATCAAGCGTAAGGAGAAAATATTTTGCAAATCTTATTTTTTTAATGCAAGTCAAAGATTTTTTAAATAATGAACTTATAGCAATAATTTTAAGAATAAAAAAGCAGTGATTCTTTTTATAGAACATAAAAAAAGAAAAAGAGGAAGAAAAGAAGGAAGTTAAATACAGTTTCACTGTTTTATAATTCGAGATTTATAACAGATGGAAAGAGATTAAAGAAAGGATACAAATCTCGATTAGTATTATATATATATATATATATATAAAATATCTTATATTTTATATTATATATTATAATATTATATATTATATTCTCGTATTATATATACATATACAAAATCGTAAAAAGTAAATGCTGAGGTGTAGATAAAGTATGGTTGGCTAAGTAGGGCTGTAATTGTCCTAGTCACGTTCAGTCCTAGTCAGAAAAAAACGCATCAAGCAGATGGTAAAATTCGCTCATATCTAATCTGGCTAGAAAAAAAAAAAACTTATTCTTCATGTATTTCTCTTTCTGTCTTTTTCAATGATACAGCAATATATTAAATATCAACGTTTTACAAAAAAATTTAAAAAGAAAAAATCACCTATGCCTAAATTTGTAAAGTAAATTAAAAAATTGTCTGACATTTATATTGTCTTGAAATAATGGATAAAAATAGATAAAAATAGAACGCAAGTTGTAATAAGTTTCACACTAATTTTTTAGTTTTATTGTCTTATAAATCTTTAAAATCAATTCATTAAATGTTTAATAATATTGTTCATAAATCTTTAATTGGTGAACTAAAACAAAACGAATGTTTTAAATATTATACAATACATATGATATGTTGCGTTAAATAATATCATATTATTATACTAGATCATTATAACATGAAACTTAACATTCGAGAGATAAAAATCGAGATAAAATAAAAATAATTTTTCTTCTATCACTCGCTCTCTCAAACAAAGTGTAAATATGTGTGCAGCAAGAAATCAATTTCACCAAACAAGTTACATTATCGAAACTATTAATCAGATTTACGCAATCCGTCGTGCAAATGCGAAAAATCGCATATAGACACTAATCCCGATTTATGAATGGTGACGCCTTAATTTTCCGAAATCAAGTAAAACTCCACATTAACTTCCCCCGCGTATCACTAAACTTTCGACATATGCTCGGGCAATAACGGACGACGCTATTGTTCTGAGGCGGAAGGGAATTGACGAGAGGAGGTGAAAGGACCTATACCTTGTACTTGCTAACCGAGGAAGGCAGTCCTCGCCGAGGAAAATGTTTGACAAATAGCTCGTTCAGGCCGCAGTACCATGATGACGGTAACCCTCGACGAAATCGCGCATAAAGCTCCCCAACGGTGTCGAGCACAGTCATGAATGCAACCCCTACGAACTGTTAGACCAACCGAGAGAGCCTTGGGGCTAGGACGAACTTATCCCTGTGGTACTTACACGCACAAAGGCGGATTGTAGTTGGCTTTTCTTTTATTGACGCGCGAACGGGAATGTTCGGATTAACGATTGCGTGAAATTCGAGTGAGAACAGAGAGAGTACTTATCTAAGGATGTGATAGAGTCTTCAGAAAGATATTATAAAGTAACTACGTTAAATTAGCCTCAACCTCATTATGCAACTTGTCCGCATTTGTTTGTCTTAAAAGCATAATTTGAAGTCAATTTGAATAAATCGTGGATACACAATTTGCTATACACGCCATTTTGATATTTTAATAAGCCTTAGCTTGCTTTGTTCGACCAGACACACATGAATCCGCTACCGGGGTGAGATTAAGAGTGGTCGGCCGCCCTCGTGTCAAACTCCGCTCTTCTTTAACTCTTCTCGAGTCCCTTTCGCGCCGCGATGCGCGCCGATGCACTAGGATTGCATACGAGGTGATGTATGCAACGCGGGCATAATAAGGGGCCTATTTGCTTCACAAATTCGCCCGGCACTCGAGACTCGGAGCGTGATGTTCAGCGAGGCTTTTTTCGCGTCATCAGTCATTCAATTAAGCAGGAATTGTTAATTTGCCGTTGTTTCGCGCGAGTGTCCGTACTTCAGCCGTGGCGCAAGAGGGAATCACTCGAAGTGTCGCACTTTACGCGCTCGGCCAAGGAATAACGTCACGAATGCATCTCGAACCGCGAGTATGCATGCAGCGACGACTCTTTATGCACTCTCTAAGAATTTATCGGAATGGATGACACGCAAAGAAACAAAAGGATATCCAGATATTTATTCAAATGAAGTTTGTTAACGCGCGCATTAGTTTTTCTTTTTTCTCACTCTTTCTCAAGATATCTTTAATACTCACGACATTAAAAGGTGTATAAATAAATATTTAATTTAAAAAAAATTGAAGTTTTTGTAAGGAGCTATTTTTCTTTTTCATCTCTGATTTTATATATAAGAATACTTACTATCTATACATATAATCCAAGAATAGAAATTTTGTAGAATAAAGTAGAAAATTATGTAAAAAGTTATCTGAAATATGAAATCTGACGTGTCGTTTAATTTGGAAGATTCTAAATAGTACGCGTCTTTGAAAAACTTTTGAAAATGTGAAATACATCGACGACCATTTTGATTTGGTGTTTCAGGTCATACATTGTTCGGGTTATTTAAAATGCATCGTGGAGACTCCTATTGGAGCCGAATTCGAGGACGGTGTTGGAAGGTGCATCCGTAACGTCGGATTAATGGCCGTCGGCCATTCGCTGCCGACGAGTTCCATTACGGAGATTAAATTGCATCACAACATGTTTATGTTTAGAGCGTCACTCGATTTGAAGCTCATATTCCTGGATGCGAGGTAAGGTTTTACCAATATATATATAATTTCTTGCAATATTCTCTTATAAAGATTTATAAAATTTCTTGTGTCAATTATCAACAAAGATGCTTTTTTTCATATTTTTTTCTGTATATGTAATGTGTATATAAATATAACGGAATATATATATATATATATATATATATGTATGTGTATAATAAATGATAATCATCTCGGGAATCCACAATTAATTGTGGATTCCCACGATGCACTTTAAATAACCGGAACAGTAAATGAACCTGAAACACCGACATTGGATCTTCCAACACTGTCCTCGTATTTGACTCCAATGGGAGTCTCTACGATGCATTTTAAATAACCGGAACAGTGTATGACAAACACTGAATCAAAATGGCCGCCAATGTATATTTTGCATTTTTGAAAGTTTTTCAAAGATGCGTACTATTTAGAATCTTCCAAATTAGACAACACGTCAGATTTCAGATGATAACTTTTGACATAATTTTATATATATCCCGTTATATTCAAACTTTTCATTTTAATCAAACTTTTTATAATAAAATTGAAATATATATGAAGATCACCCTATATCCGTCAATAAATAAATAAGTCTATAAATCTATCACTTTCACACGGAGCTACGCGTTATCTTTTTATCATTAATTGCGTCTGAGCGTGAAATTTTTTCAGTTAAAATAATAATAAACAATAATATAAATAAGAAAATTGTGTCAAATACAGAGACACACGAATAAAGCACAGTATAGTACTAATACTATAATAATTACTATAATAATTATTATATTTAAGTTCATATATAGAGTTTATATAGTGTGCTTACGGCACACGATGCAATTTTTTTGTACTAAATCGCATGTGATCTAAATTATTCGTAAATTCTGCGTGCTGTGAGATGCAATTCTAGTAATTCATTAGATCTGGCATGAAAAATTGCATCGTGTGCCGTAGGCTTAAGTCAGGGCAAACAGATTATTTCTTGAATAAATCTTTTTCCCGAGGTCGGATCTCCTCGCGTTGCTGAAGGAAGCGAGCAGTGTTGACTCGAGCACCGGGACACAGTGGATTATTTATTTCCAATGTAATTATAGTTGGGTGTCGTATTGCGCCATTAATATTTCGATGGAGGGCCCGCGCGGTGCTCCCGGTCGAGAGGGATACGGCCATTAAAATCAGTTTCGTGTTACCGCGCTGCCGTGTATCCTCTTTTTTTTCCTCTCCATCCGCGGCAAATAAATATCCACCACCGGCGAGCCCTACACACCCGCTCGCTTGCACTGGGAACGAACACGTGACGCAGTATAAATATAGCGCGGATAGAAGCGCGCGATGAAATTTTATACATACCGTCGATCGGAATCGGCTCACGCGGATTGTGCAAACTCGCGACGCTCGCACCGTAAATCCCGACGAAAACAAACCCGTTCCGCGGAAAGCGATCGGCAGACCTATCTCTGTGGCCTTTTGGACCTCCGCGTTTGGAACGCTGCGCGAGTGATATCGGATGTTGCGAGTTACATGGGGAATAATTGCGTGGCTTTTTGCACGATATGCGCGTCTCTTTACGTTAAAATTGCATTGAAACGGAAATTAAAAAAATGAAATTAAAATTAAATAAACTTTCTAGAGAAGATTCTAATGATTCTCTTCAGAGAAAATATGATATATGTATGTGTTGTTACAGAGTAGCTCAATTAACAGGCTACGATCCACCGGACCTAATTGAGAAAACGCTATATCACTACGTGCATGGATGCGACATTTTGCAATTGCGACACGCTCATCATGTTTGTAAGTATTTGTATTATTAGATATGTAGAATGCTAGAATTTATATTATCAGATGAAAATGATTTCATTAGTATAATTTTACTAATAATCACTGTCATTTACAACCTTCTTTAGTGATAAATCATAAAATATTTGATTTATCTTGTTATCTTGTTATCACTGTAATGTAGCAATATACTCGTCAATTTATTTATGTTCCTTTAAATAATTTTATTTCTCTCTCCCCCAATTATCTATTTTATTATTTTAACAAACTGTATATATAAATCTGTGTATATCTTGTAATCTCCAGCTTGCTATAATATTTTGTTTTATACATATCTTTAACATATTTTTTTCGGAGACATTTATTAATAGAAAAAGAAAATCCTACGATTTTTTCTTTTATATTAATATGATTACATAATATGAGTCACAGCATCCCTCTGCTTTTAGCGGATTATGCTTTTATATTTTCGCTCGTATTTTCTCGGTTTAAAGGTCACCTATTTCTGTCTGAATAATAACACCGGAAACACAAACGCTCGAAAATATTTTCCTTCGATAGTTTCTCCGTTGACCAACGGTCCGGCGCGAATCCTCTCAAACGACGTCGACACAATACGTCGATGAGGATAAGCTCTTTGTGGACCGAGAGTAGCTGACGCTGCTTAACTCACCGACGCCCTTACGAAACATCATCCTTTGATCTTACCTCGCGTGCTACTCGCGTGTGTGGATAGCTACATCATATTTCCCACTCTTTCCCATTTTTCCTCTCTTTTCCGAACGCGCGCTTATTCTAAGTATGTGCACACGTGGTGCACACCTAGGGTGTACATTATTGATTGAACAACGCTGCCACAGCGCGCCGACGAAAAGAGGCGGCTGCTGGGTGCGCGTCTATACGCGCGAAAGAGAGAATGAAAGAGAGGAAGGGGAGAGAGTGACGATAAGAGCGGTGAGCGGGTAGAAGTGAGGGAGGATTTAGCGAGAGGTGTGAGCGAGGTAGGAGGCTGTTACTGCTATCACTGTTTGAACAGACTCGCAGTTTCACGAGCGCGACTCGAAGGGAGTCTGACATAATGCCGCTAATGTCTGCGCCTGAGAATTGCGCGACGTCGCAAATGTCCGCTCGATTTTTTTTGTGATTGCGCATGACGATGGCTGCGCCATAGATGAGATTTTTTTTTTGAGGAATCACAAACAAGAGACACCTTCTTGAATTATTAAATCTTTTTCATTCAACTTCGAAATATTTTTAATTTTCGCTCGTTTTTAATCTCAGCATCATCAGAGATAACAGCATCAAACTAACGATAACATTTAGGTTTCTCTCGTATATCGATCTTACAAAATTTTGTCAATTTATTATCCATTAATGTAATATGATAGATTATATATGTCATAAGCTTTTACGATATTAAGCGTAATAACATTGGCTGCGTTAACAGAGAAAGTAGCTCAGTGAGCGTTCACTGATTCTTTAATATAATAGTTTTTTACCTTTAGTTCTTCGCTGGATCTAAGTGTAGAAATAGTAATAAAGAATCAGCGAGCACTCACAGAACGATTTTCTCTGCCAAACGCAGCCAATAAGTTTTCATTAATAGATGGGTACTATTGTCTTGTTGACAGTATTGCGTAAAGGTCAAGTGACAACGAGATACTATAGATTTCTAACGAAAACTGGCGGTTGGGTATGGATGCAATCGTACGTGACGATCGTGCACAATTCAAGAAGTTCGCGTCCGCACTGCATCGTGTCCGTGAACTACGTGTTGACAGCCACCGAGAGCACGGGCTTGATCCTGAACTGCGAGCAGAAGTCGTCCTGTTCGAGTCCGGGAAATCCGCCGAGCGCTCCCGTGTCGACACCCATCACGATTGGTACGAATGACCTGGATAATCACAGCCCGAGCCCGCCTTCTTATCGTAGCAGAACCAAGGAACCACCCGATTCCGATTATGCCGATAGTTCTGGTTATCCCAACTCGGAATACATGGCGGGTTCGACCAATCACAGTCATTACCTGTCGTCGTCGCCGTATGCGTCGCACAGCATCAATGGTGCTGCCCACGAGGACAGCGCTTACTACAGTCCGGATTTGTTCTACCAGTACAGTGGTAAGTTTTATAATTGATTTATATGTATTGATTTATATCTTATTTTAAAATTTATTGCGTTCGAAAATGCGAACGCGAATTAAAATAAGTAAAACTATAAAGTCTCACGGCGAAATATACATCATCTAAAATACAAGGGTTGTTTGATAAGTCTATGCAATAAAGAAGACATCATTTTTTGGAAAAAATCTATTTTATTTTTCAATGTAGTCACCCTTCACTTCAATATATTTGGTTCGATTTTCTATTTTTTTTTTTTTTATTCCATTCGTATAATATGACTTATCCAATTTTGTAAAATTTATTTATCAATCACTTCATTCAATCCGCTTTCAAATCTCTTTCCTGCAAATTTTTTCATATTTGGGAACAAATAATTCGAAGATATTAAATCTGACTATGGGGAACGAGGAATAATTTCGTGTAATTCCAAATTTTGCTGTCACAATTGCGGCACAATCAGACAAGTTGCTCGCATTAAATGACTACCAAACAGAACTATCTGCAAATTGATATACGATCATTCAAGAACTCAAAATGACAGCGATAGCATATCGGGTACCATCTCCTAGACTATATGGACTTATCGAACAATAATTTTTGGATTCAATAATAACATTTAAATTTCTCTCTAGATTTTTTTTAAACAAATTATAATCATTAAATACTAAATTATACAATCCAATAAATATTAAATAAGGAATGTATTTTCTCTGGAAGGAGAAAAGAAGGAAGTATTATTATTTCTTTAGAGCTTCTACTCTTATAAATATTATCCTATAAAATATATACAGTCAGACATAGATACGTATAATAATATAATCTATTACAATGTAAAAATGAAAAATCTTCCTTTGCGATTGTGATTACTAATATTTCATCACTCCTATAAATAAAGATTACAGTTTATCCAATTTTAACCTTCTATTTTGTAACTATTCTTGAGACCTCCATCAAGATCCCGTGAACACCCTGCAGCACCAGCAAGACACGCATCATCAGCACCTTCTACATCACGCCACGTCTCTGACTATTCAGCAGCACAGCCCACAGAATAATCAACAGAAACGGCAGCATCCCCAGCAACCGCTGCATCAGGGTGTGCCCTCTTTAACGTCCCTCGAGCAGCAGCAGCAACAACACAGTCCTCAGGGCGGTCAACAGAAGCGACCTTACTCGACATCTTCGAGTTCCTGTGGTAGCACCGACGGTCTGGATATGCACTTGACGAATTCCCTAAGTCTGCTACCATCGGGATACCATTCGTCCCATCATCACCATCATATGCCACCGGACTCGACGTCATCGACGACGTTGAACGAGGTTGGCGGTGTCATCATGTATCCAAACTGCGGTTTCAATAACAATGAAAGTTATAACGTCGCGGCGCTTCAGCATCACGACGGTTATCAGCAGGGTCATCCTCAGGTTCACCACAGCAATGGAACAGTGAAACACCCTCATCACCATCATCTGGAGACTTCGTCGGCCGGTTACACTAGCGTCATCGTCGACTCGCAGCAGTATAGTCCCAGCACTGTTCCTCCGGAATTACACGCGCATCAGACGGCGCCGGTGAGTGGCGGCACGCCGCCGCTACACTCTCAACCTCATTACGAAACACATCATCAGTTTGTTCACTGACATCAATTTGAGGTGCCCTGCGCGTAGCACTTCGACGCCGCTTGCGACGACGACGCGTGCGGGCATCATCATCGTCATCATCATCATCATCATCAACAGCAACGTCATTGCGCAACCTCAGAGTGCAGTGGAGAACGGTACGTTAGGCATGAGATGAACAATGAATCTTATTCCGCTGGATCTCACGTCACCTACGTTACACCCTACAAACGACTCTGGAAGATAGAGGAACGAAGTATCTCAACCTTAAGAGGTAATTCGTAATTGCTGCCAGAAAATCAGTGCCATAATGTGATAATATTGTTATAGTTATTATAAATGCCGCCGAAAAGTCTTTGTCTTTACAGATTTCTTTCACGCATATCGAATTAATACATTCGGATCCACTGATGTAATAGTAGTCTTTTTATAAACTATACCTGATTGCCATTGACGTAATAGTACGTTTTTTTTTAAATCTATAGCTGGTTGTTACCATCGTAGTATGTCTTTTTATATTTCAAATTAATCAAAATGAATTTTAAGATTTGAAATTAACCTGAAAATCAAGTGAATTTATTCATAAATTTTTTATTTTCAGTGCAGAAAAGGAAAACATTAAAATAAATTGTTTTCAGTCAAAGTGATACAATGAAAAGGTATGATATTTTATTTACAAATCTTGCTCCTTTATGTAAAAGTAACAATTTTCAAAAGTATCATATATATATATAAAAAGAAATATTAAATTATACTTTTATGTAAGAATTAAGAAGAATATAATTTTTTTATGCAAATGTGTTTCTAATTTTATTTTTATATGTAAACAAAATTCAATTATTATTTTTTTAAATGTATGTAATAAGTTTTAAAAATTTTTTAATTTTAACATGTTCATTTGATATTTCTTCCATTTGTAAGTAATTTTCTTTCAATTTCACAGGACAATAACAAAAACAACAAGTAATTATAACCATGATACTTTAAAACAAATTTTATAATTTTTATTCTTATTTAATACTAGACAGAATTCTGCAACTAGCTATAGTTTTAAGTCCATTGTATCCGGCTTTCAGTTTTAGAAAGGTGAAAAAATTACAGGCTGCAAAAATGTTACTATTTTTGCATATCTGCACATGCAAAAGTTCTCAGTAAAAATAATTTCACATGAATTCGATAAGAATATGATGAAATATTATTTGACGGTATTTCTTTGTGTGATAGATGCTTCAACAAATTTCACAAAAAAGGAATTGACGGTAAAATCAGTATTCCATTTATGAGCCAAACTTCAGTAAACATGTAACTAGTCATAATTCTATGCCATACACATTTTCACTCGTATTATCACGTTATCGCAATAGAATTTCGATGATAGAGCGACGTCGCGATGACTGCAGTGACGGTCAAAAAGAATTTGTTTGATTTTAACATTCTCTATCGCAACTTTAATAAATACTATTAAAAATGCAATGCTGAATATAGCACTGTTATCGTTATTTTCATGGTTATTCGTTATTATCATGGATAATTTAAATGACAACTTTACAACCTATAAAAACTTAATGGAATCAATTTCGATTGTATTGTAAAATCATTGAGATATGAACAATGCGATTCCAACATCAATAATTGCAACTTCGATAAATATTATAAAAAATGGATACGTCATATAATCATTATTAAATGCGGATATGCTAGCCGTGAGAAAAATTAATGTGGATCAAGTTTAAGAAATTTGATGATTTGCAGAGACTCATCAACTCCCTTACGTATGTACTTTGTATCACATGTATCTAGATAAGACAATAACAATTTGAGATATTGTAATTCACTTAAATACTTCACAGTGATCGTTGCGAGCATCGCGTAAAAAGGAATTAAGAATATTTTATTCGCGCTGGACGCGAATTTCCTGATAACTCCATGAGGAATAATTTGACAAAAATACTAGATGCAAAATATTAAAATTAATATCAGAACGTTTAGATTTGAAAGCAGCATGAAATGCAGTACGAAAAATTATAATGTAAAAGCAGAAGTATATATATCGATTTTCACAAACTTCTTCTTAAGATATCGTGAAATCGAGAAATCAGAATAAGATAATTCTATATAAAATTTTATTTATATTATAAAATAATTCTAAATAAATTTTAATATATATAAATTTATATATATATATATATATATATATATACATACAGCGGATGTTCTAGAATTCGCGCACTGAAATATATAATACAATTCTCTATTAGAAGAAGCAACTTTTCTCTCAAGCAAAATTGCAGTTTCTAAATTAGTTTGCAATTTTATTTTAGAAAAAAAGAATTTTTTTCAGACACAAAGAATTCCACTCCGTGTTTTCGTGCATTCAGTGTACGTAAATTTTGGAACACCCTATAACATAAGTTAATATATATGTCGAATATAGAATTTTAAATAATTTTTTGTTCCGGAACTTTGACAAATTATATTATCAAAACTGCTTGATAGAAAAAAAATGTATAGCAAAATCGAATAGTTTTCCTCTAATTTTACGCGTTACTATTATGTTTTTGTGCGCATGCAGTTACAAAAAAATTGTACCTTTTTCTTAAACGAAAATATTAAAAATATACAAATAATATTTTACAAATTTAAGATATCTTATAAACCAAAATTTTTTTTAATATCATAATATTTTTCTTAGAGAATAAATAACTGCAGCGATTTTAGAAGATGTGACGTTTCACGAAGTTAGAATAAAATCACATTCAATTTTACCTTACTTTTTTTTTACATCTCAAGCCATTTTAACAATATAATTCATTAAAGTTCTGGAACATTTTGTAAATAAATTTTGTATAATTTTATATTAGTCATTTTCATCCCTTCAATTTTTTTAATTGCAAGTGTTGAAACAAGATATTCTAATATTAAACAATGTAATCAGGCTATTGGCGTTGTTACTGTAGATCTATTAAGAGATGTCTTCGAATGTAACACAATGTAAATAATGTAAGCGTGTAAATTAATTAACATAAACTGTATATAATAGCACTTACATCGATCCGCGAAGACTGACCGGTGCTCGTGCCACTTGACCAAAGAAATTTACGCTCTTTTTATCGAAGAATTAGTATTATATTTTTAATCGCGTTTATTTAAGTACGAGTATCCAATATAGAAAAGTATTGTAAATATATCTAAAGTGTAGTGTAAAACCCAATATACTTTGATCATCGCGAGATATTTTATTATGGATAGAGATATTATTATGTCATAAATCGTATATAAACGCTGTATATAAATATGTATAATGTATAATCATGTATAATCGGCATCAAAATGAAGAAAATTTGAAACTAACTTCTTTTTTTGATATTTCTCTCGGAACATGAGAGAAAAATATCTCGACCATTTTAACGCCGACTATACATACACAACGCAGGCCTGATTATTTATATCAATGTAAAGTGTGAGATTTCGTAGCGAGAATCACGGCAATGTCCGTGTATTGTCAAGTATAATTGTAAATATTGTAAAAGTATAGCACTACGCATACGTACGTACAAGAAAGTATATCATATTTTCCTTTGAAAAATTATGGTATTTTTTACTTGTCTTTCCACTTCTATATCTTAAGATCATGTGTGCAAGTACTGTGTTTTACAACTAAAATATTAATGATTAAATAAGATAATGTTATCCTTTGTTAAAAGGGACACTTAGCAGCTATGCGCAAGAAAGTGAAATGGAAGTCCCAAATTCCTAAAAAATCTAACATTCATCAGTAAATTTCTAAATGAAGAAATGAATTGAAGAAAAGTCCATGATCGTAACAATATTGTATATTATAGAATTAAGATTTGATTGTAACAATTGATCCAAAAACATAGAACGACGGATAAAGAAGATGTTCAAAGGAGATGCTGAAGCAACTTCAACAAGCGTTTCGACCAGTTTAATTGTGCGAATTCTCACGCTTAGATTACGGCTACCCTCGATTTGCATTTTCTATTTTTCCCGAATGCATGTTTATGTGATAAAAAAGAATAGATCGGTCGAACAATCGAATGTCGAGAAAGCATTGAAAAGTAATAATGGACATTTCAGGTAATTCAGCTTCGTGAGATTCTCACGATTAAATTAAGAGCGGGATCGGGCGTGCGGGATCGCACACAAAAGCGATCCGCGTCGCGCAGCATCCAGCGGGGATCCTCGTCCCACAAACACGATGAAGCCAACGATCCCACTTTTTCTGCCGCGCGACCCCGATTGTCACTCGGCCGGTGCAAACAATAAATTAATTGTGTGTTCTGCACAATTCTCCATCGGCTAGCTTTCGACGGTCGCGTGCTTGCTGGCATGAGGTCTCTGAAGAGACACGTGCCATTTTATAATCGCTTCTCTTTCTCGCGTGCGCAAAGCAAGCATACAAAAAGATAGGTTTCATAGGAATCATTACTTTCCCCAAAGTCGATTTACTCTATTACGCGAATGACATACTTCTCTCTCTCTTTTTGAGATACAACAGAAAGAAAAGATGGATGTTATACTCATCCAAAACCTATAATAACTTTGTGAATTTTCTTGTAACAATACCAACAATTTGCGAGCGTCTGATCAAAATTTGGATTATCTGTCGAGGCTTATAATCATTTAAACAGAGAATATGCATTAGAATATTTTAATGTTCATTATAATATTTAGTGGAGTCTGTAGAAAAATTCTCGAGAAGCTTTCAATGAAATCTGTCTTTAAAAGCTTTTGGTATTTTTATAACATCGGTGTAAGACTGAAGAAAAATCTCAAACGAATGGCTCTAAACCGACACCGCGGGCAGTATTTGACAGTCGGGACTTTCTGTAACGATTGATCGCACAATTTCACAGAATCGTGGTCGCGTCCCGTTCACCGGCCGAAGAATTTAACGAGCCGCACGCGACTTCGTGCAGCCTCGACACGTCGCACACGACCGATAATGGCACCCCTCGTGGAGAAGTCTATCCCGCCTCTAACGTTCTCATTATATCCATGCCATGACTGTAGTCTTCATTTGCTTCTACATATTACGACAAGTACTATCAGTTAGTCGATTATCATCAACACGAATATACGCGATTTAAGTGACATTATTTCTCGACTTTCGAAAGTGCAAGCTGTTAAATGAATCTGTCTTAGACAACAAGTTAGAGATACGGAGATACTGTTCCTGTGTTTGTTATTTAAAAAAATATATTTAGACTTAAAATAATAATAATACATATAAAATTGTATCTTATTAGGAATTTTAAGGGAATGTCTAATCGCTTTTCCATTCGTTTTATTTTGACAGTAAGTCGTCGAAATTGGAAATACAATTTTCTATATGACGTTGTTATTGCAAGAGTTAAATAATGCGCGAGAGAACATAATATACGGACAGTCGATTCGCAGAAGATTAGAAATGTGAATAGGCAGGGTCGAACAGTGTAGACTGTGTATAATTGCCGACAGCGAGTGGTTTTGTTTCTTTCCTCGCGTTTCTTCCCGTCGCTCGTAAAAATATGAGACCTGAAGGCTTAAACTTTTATACGTCTCCGCGCTGCGCATATACTCCATAGTAAAACGGTACGGGTATTGTGTATAAGAACCCGGTCACGAAAGTAATGAGGCCACGGGTATGGTCGACGGAGAACCATTGCGCAAATCATATTTTTATAATTATTTCTTCCCGCAATTTTTTACTTCTTTTTATTTTTTCCTTCAACTAAGAAGCAAAGAAAGTAATATCAAGATAGTTAAATTATTTTTGAACAAAAAATATGAAGTTATAGTCATCTAAAATCAATAATGTTTTTCTTGTAACAAAGCAACTGACAACTTGTAAGAATCTGATCAAATCAAAACTTGAGCTTCAAATATTTAGAAGCTTACGATTATTTAAATAGACAGAGAATACGCATTAGAATATTCTAATTGTTTATTACCACGGAAAATGTTTATTACTGTTTAACAAAATTTGCAAAAATTCCCAAGAGACTTTAAATATTATTTACACAGATTTTATTCTATTCACGCATATATTCTATTGTTTTTTTCCACATTTGAAGGAAAAACTTATTACATCACTTTGTTTTGTTCTAAAAATTTTTGTCTTTGATATTAATACTAAATTTTCACAAAGATGTACAAGAAACTTTTCCCTAGGTATAGCGACAAAGAATAACATCGCGCTTTGTGCATGATACTTTCGAAGAACAACATATGCATCGGTTGTATCGAGGGTACCGCAGAAGTGGTTATTATCCTCGGCGATTAGGGATATAAATGCGGGTTTGGGGCAGAAGAGAGGATTTTAACTAAACACTTGACAGGTTGCGTGCGCTACAGAAACATTTGTATCATGAGGCGTGATATTTACTTATCATTAAGACGCGGATTACGGAGATTTATGGGGATGTAGCATAACCGCGATGTCCTTGCAGATAAAACTAGATAAAATCAGAGTATTCAAGCTTCACAGGAATAGAATAACAGGAATCTACATAAATGATCACGACTGCCATGCGCTATACGGATTAATACTTAAACTTATTTATGCAAGTGCGATCTTTTGTCCAGCTTGGTAATAATAATTCTTCCAATCTTTATTTTCACAAAATGCAAAAATTCTGTGTTTACAAATTCCATTTCAGAATCAATTTGTGAAGTTGTGAAACGTGTTGTCGTAAATGAACAAGAAAGAACCGAGGTGCCGCAAGTAAAAAATTTCAGAGATCACAATTCCGGATGGGATTATCATGGAGCGAAGATCGCGCTCCGTGAAGTCGGAGGCGATCCTTGGCGCTGCCAGTGGCGGTAAATCTGGCATGTAGCTGAGGAAAGGCAAGGGTGGCGCGTGGGGTTCTGATGGACTCATCGCGCACACCCGTACAAACACACGCACACAAACATATGCACGCAGGTGTGTACCGGCGGCGGACCTGCGCGTAATCGGGGGCGAAGGGTCCGCTTTAGTGGAGTCGCCCCCGCGGTAACCAGGACAACGGCACGCAACGCCGCCCACAATCCCCGGGCTGTCTTGTCCGATGTGTTTGCTCGATGATTTTATACCAATTACGGCCTATCCCCGTGCCATTGCCTACACACACCACCGATGCCGCCGGTCGCCGCCATCGTCGTTCCCGCGCGCAATTCTGCCGCCACTTCCGGAACGGAAGCTACCTCCGCCACAATTGCAGGTAGGATCGATCGTATCGAGACAAGGCATCGAACATTTGGTACCGGCACTATTATCGACGAATATTGGAGCATCGATGTTATGATTTCGAAAAGGAAATATATAATGTAAAGTATGCACGCGTCTTTAAATATCGATATTTTTTAGTCTCCCGAAATATCTTAAATATTATTGGAACACCTGTTGCGTTGAATTAAAACCTGATTCTGACTATAATATTTGTGTGAAGATCATAAAATTTATTTAAGATTTATAGAAATATTTATAAGCTATTCAACGAATAGCTTTTTTGATACTTTGAATATCAATTTGTAATTTTTCCTAGCGATTAATCTGGATAGAATAAAGTTTGTACATTTTCTTTTTTCTATCTAATAAAATATGTATATATATTTAAATTATTCGCATGATATATTTAAATTAATAATACTAATAAATGAACAACATAATAGAATGTGTTCGACATATTGTATATATGTACTGAAAAATAATTCTAATTATATTACATATTGTATATATATGTATATATATATATATATATATATATATATATATATATATATATTTATTTCGTAAATGAAAAAATCTTTTGTATTTTTATTTCTAATTTCATATTTTAATTTAACTAAGTATTTTGTTGATTCAGATTCTTCGTTAAACTTAATTTATTCAAGAGCAGTATTTTTTATACTGCATTCATCTTATCTATGCGCGCTATTATGCATTTAATAAATGTAATTATTTTCCAGTCTGATTTATTAGTTTAATTTGGTTATCTTTGGTACTGCATATTGTTTCAATTATATTATATTATAATCTATACATTGGCTTCTAGACAGTATGTCCAAAAGCATAACGTAAGACGTCTTACAATTAATGACGTCTTCAAAATCTTATGTCCCGATTTTGGGTATGCATTCTTCTTGCACTAGATTTTCATGAATAATTTATGGAATCTGTCAAAAAAATGTTGAGTCGACTAGTATGTTTCACAAGGTCTAGCATCCTCTTACTGGCTTATTGAAAAATATTGTGCATCCTAAATGCATAAAGGAGTTATGCATCTCGAATTTTTCCCAGTCTTGCATTTCGGAGCACCGTGTACATTTTCTCTGCGGCATGAAATACATGCGGAGACATCTGGACATTCTCCGGATAAACTTTCAGCATTATCGACAAATCGAGAAGCCGATAAAATAGCCAGTGATAATAATATATACAGCCTTAATAATAATATATGATAAATAAATGATCTTATTCATGTGTCATCTTGTCGTTTTTCTTGTTCTTCAAGATGACTAATTTTTATTTCAATAATGTCGATGATATTCAAAGATGTCGCGTCTAAATGGAAGTCGCAAAAATTGTCTCCGATAAAATCCAATTTCTCCAATTATTAATTATAATTATAACATCGACCAAGTTCTATCAATTTTGAACATTATTTCACGCCGCAGCAAAAAACCGTGGAATTTCTCAATATTTAAACGACGTTATAACATCTGCGTTTAAGTCAATAAGAAAAATTAAACTTGAACGCTGAATCATGTACATTACGCAATAAGTTACAGAGAAATACTATACTTAATTAAAGAGTAAATAATACTATTAATAATAATTGGATCTAGCTAATATCTTACATTACTTAATCTCTATTTGTAATTGATTAATTGGTCGGTGTAAACCGTATCAATAATGAGAGATTGATCATTTCAGATTTCGAATTTCGATCAGAATTTCGATCGAGCCTCGTGATATGTTCCATAATGGATGTTTTTGTTATTGCCGAAATCGTTGTCCAACTTGTCGATCCCGCTGTACATGGAAAAGCCACGACGAGAGAGCAATTCTCCAGGTACGATCGTGGGATTGGTGTAACAAAAGTCCGCCATCATATTCGTCTGCTTGTTTAGTTCGTTGGACCTAAATCAATTTTCAGTTTCAACCTCGATGACTGAATCAAAAATGGAGAGGAATGAAGAGGATTTGATGAAGATGATTATCTCAACAATTAAATTTAAATCGATGGTCAATTACAATCAGAATTACATTGAGGAATCCTTTCATTATATATGAAGACATTATATGAAGGAAATAATGACTATTGGCATTAGTAATAAGCGATTAAAGGAAAATAAAACTTGGATCAAAAAGAAGTTCGTGGCGAAAGTAAGTCAAAAAAGATCCAAAAATATCTTCGAAGAATTGCGGAAAGAAAAGAAAATAACTCGAAAAATAAAAAAGTTAATTCTCTACGTAACAAATAACGCTATTACGATTTACTCCTGCATATAACAATTAGAATAAAAATCGAGGTGATGACTAAGATCAATATTTATATAGTTCTTCTATTTAAGATCGTATCTCAAGTACAATCTTAAGATATCATAAGCATTAAGCTATCATGAATTGTCACAAAACCGTATTAGTATCTTAAGACGGTCATAAAATAAAAACGGACTGTAAATACCGGTCTATAAATCGCATCTTCGTGCTAAATACTTACAAACAAACCAGAAATTATTCACTATGTAATTAAAGTAAAATTTTTTGATCATCATTTGATCGCTTTATGTTCTTGGACGAGATAAGCAAAATAATCGCGGCAATAAAGATATGCTATCAACGATTTCGTCGTCGGCTACGTGACTCATAAAAGAAACATGGGTATTTTCATTCTCGCGATAGAAACACAAAAATGTCTAATTGCCTCCATTGCAGATATGTGTCAGGCATTTTTTTCTGCTTTCCTTTCGCCGCGCAGGTGCACCGCTAAGTGAAGCAATCAAATGATCGCGGAAATATTTGTTACATGTAATACTCGATAATCGATTTTACATTCATAAATGTATAGAACAATTTTATACTTTGCGAAAAAATAACCGAAATTTTTTTATTACTTAACTTTTACTGAATTATGCAATATAAAAAAGAATGTGCAGAAATATGTAAGAACCTATTATAAAAAGAAAGATATTTATTTTACAAAGACGTTCCATACTGAAGCTCTTGAAACATACGGATATTTCGCGTGCATGTACCTGATGAAATACGTCGCCGATTCGGACAGTAATATATATTTAGCTACGGTACGATTTAACGTAGAAATTTTGAAACGCGTTACGCGAGCGGAGACGCACTTTTGCGCAATAAAGTATATGCTTATCATCAATTAGAGTATGAGTAATGTTAATCAATGTATACGACTGACGATAATTCATCATAATTGATATTTGCTAAATATTTGATATCTTTTATAGATTACACAACCGAAATTCGATTATCGCCCCAATTGTCGATTGACAAAGAGGATGTATCACTTACCCTTTATTATCCTTGATTAATCGATTTATTTTTACTAATAGCACGATCACCAAAATCAAAAATAAGATAAGCGCGGCGGCGATGATACCGTATGCAATGTAAAAAGGCAACTGCAAGTTTTCCCCTACTTCTTTCAAGTTTTCCACTACTTCTTTTAAGTTTTCCACTTCTCTTGTCAAGTTTGCTGTAACTTCGTCTTCCTAGAAAGAGTTTAGAGTCACTTTTCCTTAAAAAAATTAAGTCCAAATCAGAGGATCGTTCACTAATACGGGGACAGATGTTCATACAGAGCTGTTATTCGTTCATCTGGCATCGCGATAAAATCCGTGCGTCCCGATTTTGATAAGTAAGCGTTAATTAAAACGATGAAACGAAAGTTTCAAGTGACAAGGTTATCGAAAACGAGAATGCAAGATTGTGGATATAATTTCTGTCGTGCGCGCGGTCGATATTCGTTTTCTCGAGATTTCGTAAACAGCATTTATAATTCCAATATCAAAACGATTGCTAACAATGCCAGGAATAGCGGATTTTTCTAACGCGCTTTTCTCGTATCTCTAATCAGAATTTATCTCGTGAATATTTACTTCGTGCGTTTCATCGGCTCGTTTGTAATCCGACCTTGCGTGCACACAACTGCATTTCTAACAACGAGATCTGCGAGCGGACGTGATCAATTACGATACGAGATCTACTGAAATCTGTAAACATCTCTCGTATTTTGCCCGAGAGAAAAAATGAAGGAGCAATCTGAGAGAAGAGGACACGCTCAATCGGAAACGTTGCATATTGCGTGAACTTTAAACATTCTTTTTTAACTGCGTATCTAAAGATTAGTTCATATACACATTTCTGATCATAAGACTAATCATTAAATTATAAGTCAATAAAGGAATATTTGTTCCTTGATATGGAATTATCAGATAATTCAAGATAACAATCGTGTTTCCTAATTGCATTAAAACTTTAAAATAAATTTTGAAAAAAAAAAATTATTATATTTGTACGTATTTATACATATTATTTACAGTAAAATATGTATTAGATACAGATACACTATTTTTCTAAATTAATTAGAAGCGTATTCTTGCAAATATTAAAAAATTGCAATTTTATATATATATATATATATATATATATGTATCTTATCTGATTTTTTTGTTGTCAAGCACAGATATCGCCAAATGTGGGAATTTACCGGGGACAAGGATCCCCATCGAAGAATATCAGTTTTTTCGCCATAAGGTTACGCGGACGATATAACTATGTATTTTAATAACTTGTTACACAAATGATCGATAAGCTGATACACTGTTTACGATACTCGAGCAAAACACGATTAGGAATTTTGCCGGAAAAAAGGAAAGGGAAACCGTTGCACGTGATGCCTTGAGCGTATTTGCGGGGACGATTGCGGTCAGGGACCGTACGATCGACCTCGGGATCAATCGAGAGATATGTAAACACTGAAAGTGGAAGAAACTACCGTGTTACTTACCATCGTGAGTATGAATCAACCAACCGAATCTGCGAACGCCGGTCTTGTTGTGCCTTGCCCGCGAGGGACGTTGTCTATGTAAGACAACGCGTTTGCTCGAGATACCGATATCAGTGTGTTATCGTGATCTGTTCGCGTATTTAATGAGACGTGACGACATTGTGGATTCCAAAATATTGATTGATAAATATAGATAGAAGATAGTACTCGCGATCCTCCGATCAATTAAACAAAATCGAGGGATCCTCGAGAGAATCCAACTAATGATCGTTGATCAATGATTGATCAATGCTGAATGGAATTGCAATTGAGGTTCCAAAAAAGGAAAAGAAGAGAGATAGACAAAGAGAAAAAGAGGAGATGGACGAGAAAAAACGGAGAAGCGCACGGGAGATGGTGCAAAAGCGATTCCCGTTCTCCGTGCGCCAATTAGTTATCCGTCGCGATCGGTCCAACGATTTTTATCAACGACAGGTGCGGCACGACCGGCTAGTTAAACGAGCACTAAGCGAGACCGCCGACAGCGAGGTGAGGTAAAATCGGCGGTGCCAGCTAAGCAGCGTCGAATGCTGATAAACCCCTTCCAGCGATCACGGGCGTGTGTACAGTTGTACACACGTGTGCGACTTGCGTGTCACCACGGGAGCATCCGCGCGGCCTCCTCCGCGCTCTCACCCACGGAGACGCGTCTCCGCGTGGTGTCTTGCACCTGGGCAGGAATGCTCGGTTGCATAATGCATCGATAATTCTTGCTTGTTCGCCAGACATCGATAATTTCGCTAACGCTCGCTCGAATACATCTCGACGATAGTGAAATATCATGAATGATTACTCTTTTGTGAGCGAGGAGGACCATCCGAAAATCGAGAGTATCACCCGATAATGTTGAAATAAACGAAAGTATTTTGATGAAATATCTAAAAATTTAGCCAAATACAGATCTGAAAATAATTATGTAGAATTATCCAAAATAATTATAATGGACGCTGGTTGCTAGAATATTAAAATTTTTTACATTATCATGCTTGAGTGTCCTGCATAATCATTTTGATAGTCACACATAATTATATTTTCTACGTCTAGTTAAATTTTGAAATATTTCAGCAAAATCGTTTTTTCTGTATGTCATAAACTCTCAAGCGAGGATTTTCTAGTAATCAAGTTTAACAGGTTATCGATTTTATTTATAGGCAATTGAATTTCGCAAATATCATTGAACGTTTTTTCTCTAAAGATTTTAAAAAGAACCAGTATGGTGTACGGCAATAGAAGAGATAAAGTTTCGGCTAGATAAATTAATAAATATAAATTGAATTAGGATGCACAGTAGTTTCAGGAAAAAATAGGAATGATTCGCTTTAAGGTGCACAAGAACGAATCATTTAAAAAGATGAGATTATAAAAAGCACACTTCGCTTGTGATTGTTATATATAAGATGTGAGCATTAAACAGCTCTATTATTTATTGCTGATTACAAAATTATATTTTTCAGCAGACGCTGAGAATCTTTCGAAATACGCGAGTGTACTGCCAGTGTACGGCATAAAAAATGTATGGCGTATCGAACGTGCGGGCATAGAAAACAAACGCACGTGGGATTCGTCCATAAACGACACACAGCTGTAACGACACGTTGCAGCTGTAAATATGTATACGTCATGCGCACGCGGACGTGTTAAACTGAGTTGCCATCCGCAACTTGGAAAAATTTTATTCCGACTTTCCCTTTCGCTCAGCCGAGCGACAATGTAACATCGTTGGTGTCACGCACACGCATATTATGTTGTTAAACATCACAACCACTTGATTCTTGCGATTATACGAAATTAAGTGAGCACAGATCATTAACATAATTAACATATCACTTAAGTAATGTACATATGTATATATATTTGTTAAGTAAAAATATATAAAACAGATAAGATAAAATTAAGATACAAATAAAACAATCCTATAATAATAATGTTTCGAAAATATTGTACCATGTTGAAATTTTTTTTGCTCATTTTTTCTTTGCTTAATGCAGATATGCTTAGAAAAATAATTTAAAAAAATCAGAGATTACGTAATATTATTAGAAGTTTTAAATACCTTATTCGAATAAAACAAATAAAATAGATTATGACTCATAAAAAAATTTTTCTTTTAATAAAATTTAATAAAATTTAAGTTCCATTGAAAACATTATAAGTATTTAATTCAATAAAAATATTTTCATATCTGTTTTCCCAGAGAGCTTAATTTTTCCAATAATATCTTCGATCTTATAAACTGTACTTGGAAAGACCGATTTTGCTAAAGCATCAAAAATTTTGCTAGATACAGATTTAAATAAAAATTTGTTTAGACATCTTTGTTTAGACATCAAAATAATTATGTAGAATATTCAAACTGCTAAAATTTTAAAAAATCAAAAATTTTTTGCAGTATTGCATTATGCTTAAGTGTCCTACATAATTATTTTCAGATTTGTATCCAGCTAAATTTTTAGATATTTCAACAAAATATTTAGATACTTCAACAAAATTATTCTTTTCATATAGGAACATCAATATTGAATTACTACCGTTCTTAATTAAATATTAACTCTTGTACATGTGTCTCTGAAAAGATAGTCGATTGTTTGGATATTCAGCAATTAAATGCAATATGATCGTTCTAAAGCGATTATTCTTATATATCGATGAGAATAATATCGTCGATACTCTTCGGCACAAACGTGTGTAGGCTCATAAGCCAATGTAGTATGTAAGGAAGGGACATACAAAGACTCACGTATAAGTAGTAGGGAATAGGACAGGTAGATCCGAAGGGACAGAACCACAGACCTCTTCTGGTACCGTCTCGTATGTGATGACTCAGGAAAGCGGCCAGGATCACCCAGGAAGTGTGTTCTAATAGAGGAGAATGGAAAGTGATGGAGAGTGAGATGAAAAGTACCCACAGTAGAATAGGAACGGTAGTGCAATGTAAGAAGGGCCGTTTTTGCAAGTGCGTAGCATCCTGAAAAAAATATAAAATCAGAGATAAAAATAGAAAAAAATAATTTATATGGGAATTATAAGAAAATTAATATATATGCGAAAAGCAACTGTAAATTAAACAAAAATTGAAAATATATATCATAAAATAATTAATATAGATATAAATTTCTACAATTTTTTTAAATTGACAACTTTTATTCCAAAAAACTTTAATGTCTTTTAATTTAAAATTTATAACTCTTTTATCTTAAAAGTTTTTTATAACTCGATTAGCATTTGTTTTAGTAATTATTTTACAAAATAAAAATTATTATATTTGGGTGATATTACATTTTTTAACTTTCAACGTTAAATATTTTTTGTATAAATTATAATAAATATGCACTCTTATTAAATTCAAAATAAAAATACAAATAAATTAAAATTAAAATATGATAAAAATTGAAATTAAAGTAAACGTTACATACGAGTTTAATTTAATAAAAGAAAATTTTATATTCGTTTTATTAAATTCCGTAAGTACGGAAATACATAGAAACTAATTAATCTTTAATATATGTTTTGCTTATCATTAACACTCATTCAAATTTCAAAGTTACTTCTCAAAGCTGATTCTCGAATAATTTGTTGAAACATTTGCATGTGTTATCACATGTTACTCACATGAATGTGCCAACTGCGCGCCGCGATGAAGTGATCCAGATCGATGAAAGACGCCAGCAAGAAGCAGGAGAATATACTATTCAGATTGCGCGCGATCGATTTCCGCGAGAGGACGACGATCAACATCCACGTGAGGCCGCCCACCGTCGCGTGCGTCGCGTTGTCAAACGCCGCGCGCGCCGACTCGTTCTTGCCGTACTTCAGCCCGAAGTCGCCGAGAATTGAACAGGCACCGATCGCGCACGTCAGAAGCGCGCGCGACCAAAGCCCGTGCCACATCGCGCACGATCTTTTTCCCTTCGGGAGATCGACGGGACACGTCGCGCACCTAAATCGCGATGTAATACCGCGTTTCGCGATCGATTTTGGAGCGTGACGATTGTAAACCGAACACTTGCTGCTGACGGTCCGCCATCTTGATTATGCGCGCGATGGTCACGTGACCCGCGGCGCGCGAAACTACGGACGCTCGGCCTCTTTGAATTGTAATCGCGGTTAACTTCGTGTTATTTCGGTTGAATTTGGATGATATTACATTTGTCGTACGACGAATTGCCAAGTCTGTTGATTGGCTACAAGATAGAGAATTTCTGAAGAATCAAAAACTTCTCTGTTCTGTAACCAATCAACGCGTTTGAAAAATTTGAAAATGCGACAAATGAAATATCATTTTTTGAGTAATGTTTCTACAGATTGAAAGTTAGTTTTGCGATTGTATTATCGCGAAGAGGATTACTTTTGCTTACCGAATACAAGAGACTCAAATTCAGTTCCTAATGTAAATGATGTAATACATCTCTTGAATTGAATCAACGAACAAATCTATGATAATGTAGATTTATTTTTAGCTTTGTATAAATTGTTTAACTATGATATATGTTTTTTCATCTTTTGTATTTAAAAAAAGATTTATTTTTTAAATAATTCCTAAAAAAATATTTGATGATTTTTATTTAAAACTGCATTATTGTTATAATTTTATTTGATTATTCATGGTGGATGACTCTGGACAAAAAATGCAATTTTGCAGCAATATATAATGATAATATTACATCGTAAATATACATGTAATGTCTATTTTAATAAAGCTTAATTATAAATATATATATATATA
>JANQDE010000211.1:44548-67106 GCA_037157785.1 Cephalotes varians
TAACTTGGCGCCATTTATTTGATATCAAATCTTTTATACAAATGATATAAATATTATTAGGGTTCATTATTATGGATTAAAACAGAAAGATTCTTTAAGTGGAAATATAAAGATACTATCACTTAGGTTCTATTTTTTAATTTGATACATTAGTTTTTTTCGAGTGTAATAATTCGTACCATTTAGGTTTTATTTTTTAATTTAATACATTAATTTTTTCGAGGTTCTCTATCACAGGAAATTTATTGCTTATTCTTTCAATTAAATATTCTAAACTTGACGGTAAAAAAGATGTTTATTCTTTTACATAATACATAATCAGTATTTGTATTTTGTACAATAATCATTTAACAATTATACTGTTTATAAAGCTTAAACTTGTGCATTATTATTACGCTTTATAATTTTTGCCTGAATTTTAATGATAAGTTATTTATAAATTAAAAACCAACTATGTGTTAAAATTCATTATTATATCATACATTATTATTAATAAAATCTAAAAAAAACAGATATTTAGTTACATTTATATCTACGTATATATTTTAACAAATTTAATATTAACATTATAATAAATTCATTATAATAAAAGGAATTGCCGTAAAAAGTGAAAAGTAAAATTCGTAACTTTAATCCTCATGTGTAAATATAAATAATATAACTTTGAATAAATCTACAGGAAGCTTGTCGATTAGCACATTTTTTTGTTCTGTGGCAAGAGACTACGTGGAAATCTGCTGTTGAATCCAAGATACGTATTTGGCTACGTCCACGTAGACGACGTATTTCGTAGGATCGCATGAGAACGAATCATTGCCAAATACTATCCGCGAAACGATGCCACGCAATTGATAACGGTTCGTGGTAGCATCAAAAAGTATCAACCCGCTGCCGCTGTCACCGTTACAGTTGTTCTCGTCTCGCAAACCAGCGCAAAAAGTGCGATTTGAGGTGAGAGTAACAAAAATTGGGTGGCTCCAGAGACAGACCTCCTATAATCCGCGCATCAACATCAGATTTTCATTATTTGCACAATTTAAATGTACAGTTTTATAACGACATTATAGAAATCGCCAACAAATCATTTTAAGAGCATTTATAAGAATTTGATGATGCGTGATCTTTACTGTGTGATCAATGATTGTGCTTATGTATTCATCAGTAACTCGAGGTGTGTTATATTCTGACAAATCCACTTGTTATGTATATAATATGCACTTATAATAACAATTTCATAATGACATTAACTTACACAATTGTGAAAACATAACGAAATCAAAGATCGCGTTTCATTAATATCAAAATTCTTTAAATTCTTTAAACATGCAAAACCCTTTAAATATTTCCATGATATAAATATCTCATATTCATTAGGTAAGTGCAAAAGTTCTTGCTGATGCGAATAGATGCCTGTACACATGTGTAAGTATGATTTTATGGGCAGAAACCTTTATGGTTTTTATAAGTTGGCGTCTTTGTATTAATATTTATGCATGACATGCTATAGATATCAATATAACTTACATTTAATGAAACCATTAAAAATGGTAATCAATTAAAAATGAAAGATAAACAACATATTCATTATTGCCTTTTGTTTCGTTTTCATAAAAAAAGTTCTGCACACAGAATTATTTGTGAGACGTATGATGAAAATGTTATAGAACGTGTGCGAATTGATTTAAACAATGTAAAAATGATTTTTATATTAGTGACAAAGAATGCAGTTGTGAAAGGGGAAGACCCCCATGTATCGATTGGACATGAGCCCCTCACAATGGCTGGTGCCTAGAAGCTTTTCATTATTCAGGCGCTGTGAGTATCAAATAGAGACATGTCCAATTGAGATCCACCTTGTGAAAGAGAACGAATTGCAGAGAAATGGAAAAAAGTCGTGGAAACTGATAGAAAATATTTCGATAATTAATTTACATGATATCGATTTTTTTATTATTGTAATTTTTACTATTATAATTTTATTATAGTAATAAAAAAATTGCAAAAAATCAGCAAGAACTTTTGCACTGATCTAATATTATTATTGAGGTATATCTATTTAGAACATTTTATTTTTAAGGAATCTCGCAATTAGAATTTTTGTTTCAATCAAACAATGAAAAACGAAAATTTGATTTTCATGTAGATCCTTACCTGACTCACTATTGGTACCTTCACCATCCGTGGTTCTCCGGTGTTACTATGACCGAACTTGTCTTGGCCCCATCCCACAACATATCCTATTTTATCAACGACGTTTTGAAGAGTGGTCGAACCGGACCATAGGCAAATAGGCCTGATGAAAGGGCTGTACTCAACGGGAGTCCTCAGGGTCAAAATTGCTAAATTGGAGTCACCAGTGATCGCGTGTGCGTAGTCAGGATGGATTTTGTAGTTCGCGACCTCGCGATTAATGGTTCCTTTCTCATGCCATTGACGTAAGGTAAATTGTCCAAAGGCTACGTACAAAGTGTCGGGTTCTCTGGTGTTGTTTCCAATAAAATTCAATTTTAAGCAATGCGCCGCTATAAAAAAGAGATATGTATAAATTACAGTTTTTAATAATTTACAGTCTCTATTGTGGAAAAGAAATTAAATATTATAAGTATATTTTAAAAATATACACTTAAACAATCATGTGTAGACATTACTTGAAAGTATTTCATGAATGGACAATTACCCAACACAAGGATATTCTCTGGAAATCCAAAGAAACTGCAAAAAAAAAATATCTTATAGACAGTTTAATTTTAAGGTATTTTTTTTATGTTCTAAGGAATAATTAAATATAAAATGATAGCCAAATATTAACTTTAAAAAAATTCTAAAGATACAGTCTGAGAATTATGAGAATGTCCTGTGCCATATGAATAATTATTCCAAACATTTTTTTGCACATTCTCTGATTATTTAAATAAATTGTGAGTATCTAATTGTAAATAGTTCATATAAAATTATATTTTTTCTGTGAATATAAATAGATATAAATAAATCTCTCGCAATTCAGGAAAGGAAGCAGATGTAAAGCAAGAAGCTAACATCATTCAATACACGGAGAATACTAATATTAAATTTCTTTCTTTAATCTTCTCTTAGCATACCTGTTATAACGTGTTTAGTTGTTAAAACGGAACCAGCACATATAAACTTGTTCACGAGTTCGTCATTTATTAAGCTGTTGAGTGCCACCAACCATGGCCACTGACCCGGTAATGTCTCTTCACCGTTGGAGATTAGACGATTTGTATCGTCAGTATAATAACTGGTGATACCACATTCATTATTGGCATTCTCATTACGAGGAGAGACGATGGATTCATGTATCACGGCAGTTGTTCCGGTAAAAAGTAGATGCAAAAATAACATGAACAAGATAGAAACCTTGGCCATCTTCTGAAATTTTGATTACAGAATTTATGTTCAAATATGATTTATAAATGTTATGAATACGTTACTCTGACGAATATAAATCAAAAAATAAAAAAATGTCGATAAGAGCCAACACTAGATCACATCAGACAAAATTACTTCTTTGCGTTGAACTATCTACATCTTAATCTTTGACACTTAACTATTTTATAACATCTTAACCCTTAAATCCCATCTGGGATCCATGAGACCCCAGCAAAAATTTTAGCGCACTTTTAAGTAAGAAAAATCTCTTAATTCACGATTTTTTTACATATTACAATAAAAAATTCGGCTTCAAAAAATAAGATTATTGATTCAGCATACTTTGAAAAGTATCTATGATTTTTTTCAAGACGAAAAAATGAATAGAATAATTTCTAAAAGCTTTTAAAAGAAGCTGGGATCCAGTGGATCCCCAGTAGGAATTATGTTACGGGAATGAAGTGCGAGGGATAAGAGTTAAATATTGTCGATCATTTCTTTTTGGACAAACTCTCCTGTGGAACGGCATACTGGGTAGACGAGTGCTAGAGAGTCAGTGAATTACAAATTGTACAAACGAGTTAGTTTGATAAAGCAGTGTGTGAAATCAGTGTGAGCCTTTCTATCAATAAATGTCGATTTAGTATCTTAATCAAATATGGAAAGTATCAGTTTCTTTTACCCCTTCTCAAAAGGAGTAAGTATGGTGTCGACGGTGACACGTGGATGGCCTGTGAAATTGAGGAATCATCTGTCGTACAAGAGTCGGGTAAAAGGTAGGATTCCGATCCAATACGGGCCGCGTATACCGATTAAAGATGATGGATTAAACAGGACTGATAACTAATCATGTATTAAAAGTTTCTCGCCCGAAGAAAAATTCTTTACACTATGTATTATATTTGACTCTTTTACGCATTGACAATGCACTTTTTTTTACATTGGACAATTATTCCTTGCAAGACTGATTTATATGACTATGCATTCCATTTTAACTTATTACAAATACTATATTCATATATAACTCTATCTTTTTTTATATATCTAACCCGTGTGAACCTTATTATTATTTGAATATTTCTTTCTGTACTGAAGATGGCCAAAACGAATATGCGATTTCTCAATAATAAAACAATTTTTTTAAACTTTCTAGTGTTGGTTTTTATCGATATTTTTTTATTCTTTAATTTGTAAATGTGCTTTGATGAATTTTGATAACGTTTTTAATATTTGACATAATTTTAACTGTTATTAATTCAAAGTGGCCTACATTATTTTGATTTTTTTCATCTAAGAAAGAATTTTTTAATTATTTTGAAAACAACAAAAAATCAGTAACTTGTTACAAAGAAAACTTAGAAATATTACAGATTTATTAATGCATATATATTACATTGACGTTTACACTGTCATTTACATAATTAATATCTTATCATGTATCTCATCATATGTCAAATTTTGATACATCAATAAAATTAGAAAACAAGATATCGAGTAGTTCAAAATAATCTATTTTTATTCAATATAAATGAACCAAAAAAATTGATGGATTATAGATCCGACAACTTCGAATATATTTTGAGTAGAATATCAAATGAAATCTGTCAAATATAATATAGTGTGTCATAGTGTTTTCTACTGAAAAAACTGATGCACACCGTAATTATAATATATTATTCCATTATGAAAATCAGTTCAAATATTTTCAGTGTTAATGTTTCACTAATAAACTTGATACAAAAAATTATACTAAATTCAATTTTTGCTCTACCGTATTTAGAGATGGAAGACTAGTACAAATTGAAATTGAGAATTCGCTTTAAGGTATGATATGTCTTACGCCCGACCCTGTATGTTTCTTCAAATCAAACGCCGGAGCATGAAGATCGGTTTTCCCGGGCGACGAGAATTACGTTTGTTTTACGCAAGGGTCTAGATCGAGCTGTCGGCCGTGCGGACGTGCTCGGTCTCGCTCTGTAATATTATTTTAATAAAGAATTCTGTGCTGGTTTAAACGAAGTGTTCCCTTTCATTTCCGCGAGCGTCGCGTTCACGAGTGAGATTGCGCGGGTTTCTCGAAGATCGAGAATTTTCCTGCTCCCGAGTGCAACAATATTACATTATGTTAAATAAGTGGTGTATTCTTGCCAGCCGACAAATAAAATCACGGAAATATTACATTATCAAGAGATGCAGGTAGTGTCCCAGATATCAAATATATATTATATATATATATATATATATATATATATATATATATATATACAGGGTGTTCAGAAATTGCCGGGACCCTTAAATAACTTTTGAACAGATAGACATAATTGAATGAAAAATTTTGAGGACATTTATGACATCAAAAGAACAATCTTTTGACATAAGGAGAAACAACCACTACTTCCTCATTAATTATTTAGAAGTCCCGACACTTTTCAAACACTTTGTACACACACACACACACACACACACACACACACACACACACACACACACACAGGGTGTCTTATTTTAATTTTCGCGTCAAAATATCTCTCTAAAAAAATAAAAAATACGAGACTATATTTTCAATAAAAGTTTTATTACACCGAGGGGGACATAAGATGATATCATTAGTTTGACCTTGGATGAAGTTGTTGAGGTTGCAAGGTTACTTTGAATTTTTTTAATGGAATCCCCCCTTTTTCAGTACATATTCGTGTAGGTTACTTCGAGAGCTTTTCAAAACACTATAATAAAGTATTTTTTCATTAAGTACTTTTCGAATTATAAGGCTTGCAAGTTACAATATCGCCGCCGATAAAGTAAAATCGGTGACTGACTCAACTAATGTAGGCTGTCAGAGTTATTAATAGTAAAGTATTATAAAATCCTTACTAAAAAAAATAATACTTTTTCCTAATTACTAAGTTTGTTTAGAGTAAACAGATAAGAAGTACGTTTTATATAAGATAGAATGGGCTTTTTTGTCCGTGGAACAACTCCGCGCAGCGATAGTATCTATGTTTCTAAACAGCACAAATTCAATATTTGGAGGTCATGTTTACACTTTGAAGAATCAATTATGTTCGTACATATTTGCTGCCAGTAGTTGAAGCTTTTGTGAGTAAAGTCAGAATAGTAGTAGATAGTAGTAGTAAAAAGAGATTAGAGAGCATCGTTAGTCAACTTTGATAAATTCAGTGATATATTTGTTCTTCCAAAATGTTAAAATCCACCAAACGAAGTAGTTGACATTCTTCTTATTCTTGGTGAATGTCATAAAAACTACAGATATGCGACACACTATGCTCAACGATAATCCTAATCGGCATCCGAATGATGACGGCAAATCCGCAATATTGAAATAAGATCTCGCAAGAATCCATTCCATCGCCAAAGACAGAGAAACATACTTCAGAACAATAATGACTTTAGAATTCTCACAATATTGGGATTGATCCATATCAATCCACATATTAGTATTCGTCAAGCAAAAAATTGGAATTCCAAGAACTACTATCATCGATTATTACAATCGGTTCAATACTTTATCACATAACTCTTGTACAAGAAATAAACGCAGATGACGATAGAATGCGAGCACATTTTTTACATGGGCACTTGGTGTATTAGAACAAAATCCAGAATTTTTTTTGAATGTCCTGTTCGGAGATAAAGCAACATTCCATAGCAATGGATATCTGAATAGACATAATTGTCACTATTAGTTACCTGTGACTGGTCTTCCAGAAGAATCCACCGATCTTGCCACTGATTGGCACACATACACACACGCACGCACACACACACAAAAGAAGTGTAAATCCGACCGGACAACCTCCACGTATACGTGTATCTTGGGTAATGCTAATGCCAGCGATGTTGTAACTGGCAAGTCTTATAACTTGAAATGTACTTAATGAAAAAATACTTTATTATAGTGTTTTGAAAAGATCTCGGGATAAATTACAAGAATATGTACTGAAAAATGAGAGTTCCATTTAAAAAATTCAATGTGACCTTGCCCTGACATTAACAACGCCATCCAAAATCAAATCAATGGTACCATGTTTCCTTCGAAGTAATAAAACTTTTATTGAAAACATTTTCCCGTATTTTTTATATTTTACGATATTTCGACGCAAAAGTTAAAATGGGATATCCTGTATATTTAGGATATCTGGAAGTCGACGGAAGAATTTTTGTGAGTGGATAGAGCATGTCAAGCTGAGTAAAAAAGTTTTGTACCATTTTGCAAAATTCGCAATTGTTAATTACAGAGTTATTAATTACAGAAGTTCGTCGTATTAACGCGCGCGGCAGGATAGGACCGCCCCAGCCAGATGCGGGTCCGCCTGTACGAAACCGGTCGCCACCGCGCCGTTGTAAAGAACGCGAGCAATTGTTTACAAACGACAATAGCACGTACCGCTTGACCTCCAAACATCATCTATATTGTATATACAAAGTAAGTTTTTTAACTTAAGACTGCAAAATATCTGGAAAAATAAGCATTTTCAGAAAAAATGTTTCAAACAAAAGTTGTTTAGGTCGAAGGGGGACATGAGAAGCACTGATTTGACCTTGGATGGCGTCGTTAAGATCAAAGTCACATCAATTTTTTTAAATGGATCACCATGTTTTTTATTCCAGAATCTAATAGCTAATAGCAACAACTTTTCAAAACACTATAATGAAATTCATTTTCATTAAGTACTTCCCGAGTTATGAGACTCGAAAGTTACAGTCTTCAGCATTAGCACTAGAACCCTAAATTTATTAACGTGTTATTTCCGGACATATTTACAAAATGATAGGAAAATGGAAGAATCAACAAAAAATATTCCTTCGCGTCTATACTCAAGAATCGGTAAAATATTGAGCTTTACAAGGATAACTTACTGTGTTGATCTGTAATTAAATTTGACATGTGACATTCGTCTCATCAGATTGAATCACTTCTTTTCTAAACTTTTCGTTCCGTTAGAAGATATGAAAGTATGACGATATTTCGAGAATGTCCAATGTCAGGATAGAGCAAAATAGCAAATTTATGTGAATGTGTGCTTTAATAATAAAAGGCCAAGTGCCACATGGAATTTCTTCACAGAGCTTTTTTATAAGACTTGTCAGTATTCTCTCAATGCTCGAGTGACAAAATAGGACATTATCCATTTTTCCATTCTTCCATTATTTCACAAAAATACCTCCATTAGCTAAATAAAAAAGGGGTCTTAAAATCCATCCTGCTACGTTTTCACACTCGTTCTCGTGGAATCCGTTGACCAAAAATAATCGGCATGAATAATTTTGTCAAAGAGACCGGAATTAACAATTTGGAAATAACACGTTAAGGGGTAATGCCACTCTAGCGGCTGAAAAAAGGCATAATTTTGATAACTTTTTATGCGCACAGTAAATCTAATACCAAATTCATTTCGAGGCTTTTATTATACATGTTTTAAGTAGCAATTAAAAATTTTTTCATATTTTTTAGTGGCAAAATGGCGGCGCTAGAACCTAGCAAAGAGAAGCCCTCTTTGTGAATAGTGGTACACGGGCGGTAAAATATCTCGTCCAATTTTCAATCTGGAACAGAGGATAAAAAATTTGAATTCTATATACGATTCATTAGTGAAGTACGTATGGAAAAAAAATAAAAAATTTTTTGTAAAAATGGTACTTGCTGGAAAAAAGTTTTCATTTATCAATGAAAAATTACGTAGAAAATCATTTGCAAAAAAAGTTCTCAATAAAACAGGAAATCCATAGGGGAGACCGAGGTGGGTTGAAACAATTTTTATATTTTTCGTCATAATTATCTCAAATTTAATATTAGGATTAAAATTTGTTGTTTTTTAAAATCCTTTATTTATCCTTTACTAATTCTTAAAAGCAAAAGATTCAAACCTTATAATTAGTTTTTGAAAAATAGACTTTTAGAGAAGTATTCCAAAACTGTTGCAACCCATCTAGCATCGAATAAAATGAAACCGTAGGGAAGGTGAGTTGAAACAGATAAGGTTTGTACCAAAATTAAATAATATATATGTATTAATTGTATGTATTAATTATATATGTATAATATATATTATATGTATGTATTAATTTATTATTTAATTTATTATTATGTGTACGTATTAATTATATTTCATATAAATCATACTATAATAAATTAAAGTATACACGGAGAGAATTTTTTCTTAGAGTGATAAATCATTATATAAGAATTATCAAATAAATATTTAATGCAAAGATGTTACATGTACATGTTACATATACAAACGTTTCGATCCTTGATGTAAATCCTCTTCAGTGTACAATGTTTTTGATGATATAATACATAAATCTTCATCAATAATGTCGTTACAGAGATGAAAAATATACACTGACTATTTATATTATTGCGTTATTATTAATAGTGGGGGATACATATTTTCCTCATAATCATTGCGTGTCATTGTCGCTTTGTACTTGGTACCGCTTGTAACAAATTTCACAGTCTCTCTTTCTTCGTAAGTCCTCTTATTTATATTGTTATTCTCATTTCAAATTTAAGTCAATTCTAATCTTTAATAAATTAATTTTTTTTATTAAGTTTTTATGATGACTCACCGAATAAATTTTGCCGTACTGGACTTAAATCTTTTTCTTTGGATATTTATCTTTGACTAATGGAAGGAGGTGCGATTGTTCCGTCTCTGTATATTACTGTATATTACTCATTCGTGTAACGACATTTATTGATGAAGATCTATATCATCAAAAATATTGTACACTAAAGAGGATCCACATCAAGGATCGAAACGTTTATATATGTAACATGCCATCTCTGCATTAAATATTTATTTGATAATTCTGATATAATGATTTATTGCTCTAATAACTGCGTTGACTCGTAAAGGCAGTTTGTATTAATTTGATTTATTCTTGGAGTCATTGAATCTTTTGATTCGCTAATTATATTTTATATATATTTTCTTAGAGTTTACCCTGAAAATATGGTAGTCGTGGGACAACATTGTATTTCGAAGCATTTCCTCCTAAATCTCTCTCATTTATTAATAAAACTACAATAAAATATAAAATAAATTTGATTAACTTTAGTGAAATGGTAAAAATTCTTAAAATATTGTATTGTATCGTAACTATCATATTTTCTAAATAAAGAAAATTCTTTTTGTATAGGAATCTAAAATCGAGGTTGAAACAAAGTGTGTCAATCTCGATCATATAAATTTAATCTTTTAAAGCTTCATCACAAATATTTCCTACAAAACTAAACATAAACATAAACAAAACTAATTTTAAATCAAAAAAACTTAAATTATTAAGTTACAAAAATATCGAAGATAAAATCCGTAATAAGTAATGTATACAATGTATACATGTAACAAAAGAAATATTCCAAAAAATTTTACGAAAACTTACTTTAGATCAATTTGATATCACGAACGTTACAAAGAGACAACTCGCTCACTGCACATCGTCAGCATATAGTGACAAACTAAACCTTTGTTTACGTATATTAAAACTGTACTGTTGTCCGATTATCGACTATTATTAGTTTTGAGATATCGTTGTTGTTTCAATTCACCTTCGTTTCAATCCACCTCAGTCTCCCCTACGTAGTTCTGTAGAAAATATAATTTTAAACCTGTCAAAATTTCAAATGAATTGATAAAGATTTCTCGGAGTTACGTTACCACCAGATTTGAAAAATGCAGTTTCAAGAAAAACGCGCGTTTAAAGGTTTACTTATCATCTTTCCATAGAAAACTTTGATTTACAATTTGCGATGCCTGCGCCATACAACTGGCCTTCTAAATTAAAGTAGGAGCCTAGAATTCCTTCGAGAATTCGTAGATAAGTTAATCCCTTCATTATTCCAGGTATGCGAGTCATGACAATAGCGCACAAAGGCTCAAAAGAGGCTCGGAGCACTCTACGTATATTAACCAGAATAATATATATATATAAAACATAGAGACTGTCCGATAAATGAGATAGGAGTTGAGGTTAGGAGCACGGAAGAAGTCAAGAAGAAAAAAGTCTTATACCATTTTGCAATTTTCGCAGTAAACGAGTTACTAATTATTAAAAATTGCCGTATAAACCCGACCTACTGCAAACGCGTGATGAGATGCAGCCGCCTAACAATTGAGATTGCTAGACACATAAGAAGTTGTTTATTACAAGCGGCAATGGCACGCACGAGTGACGCGTAACGCTGAAATTATGATAATTCCTCGCATTCTTTCACAAAATAAAATTTTCTAATAACAAAAAAATGTTTTGTATGTATGTATGTGTGTAGTATGCATGCAAACAGAAAAATCAATTCTATTGTTTACAAAAGCGATTAATCAATTTCCTTTTTTCTTTTAATAAATAACAGTTATTTAACAAAGAATTTCTTTTGAAATTCAAGAACTTTTCTTCTTTAAGAAAGAAATTTTTTTAATAATAATCTTAAACTACATTCATTACTTTACTTAAAACAAATAATGTACTTAATTTACTTAACATTTTTTTAATATGCACACACATATAAATTATATACTGTAAGTTACTTGAATTAAATAAATATTACTTATTTCAAATTCCATAAGTTCACATATCTACAAATCTTAAGTTTAGTTCTAGAGTTTTTTTTTAATTTGTGATGAGTACATGCATACACAATCATGTACACAGAAAAATGAATGAAGTTATATCACTTAAAAAAGCGATTATTTAATTTACCTTTTTTTTTAAGTAAGTAACAGTTTTTTACAAAGAATATTTTCTTGAAAAGAAGAAAACTTAAATTGAATAATTTTCTTACCACTAGAATGAATTTTTTTACGTGTACGTACATGAATAACAATCGGTGTGCGATATAAGATTGCGAGCCAAAAAATAATTATTTTTTCCTTTCTGTGGCAAGAAAATAATAGTGCGTTATCATGTACTCGAAAGAAGAATTTATATTCTTTCGAAGAATATTAAAATAAAATTTTATTGAAGAAAGGTTAAATAATGAGCAAATCAAATATTTGTTTTAATGTAATATTCTTAACTGAACAACTAAACTTGCAGATATGAAAGAACTTATGAAATATTTAAAATAAATAATATTTATTTAATTCAAGTAACTTACAGTATGTAATTTGTATGTGTGTACACAGAAAAATATTAAGTAAATATTATTTGTTTCAATAAATGTATTTTAACACTAAAAATTAAAGAAAATTTTAAGGAAAATTCTTCAAATTCAAAGAAAATTTTTTGTTAAACATAACTGTTACTTACTAAAAGAAAAAAGTAAATTGAATAATCGCTTTTGTAAGCAGTAGAATTGACATTTTTCTGTGAAATATATATATGCATGTCATCTAAACACATACATACACACAAAACATTTTTCTATGCCATTAAAAAATTTTATTTTATGATAAAAAAAAAGCAAGAAATTATCATAGTTCAGAATGATGATCCAGCGATACGCGCCGTTCGTGCGTAGCCATTGCCGCTTGTAATAAACAACTCTCCGCGCGCCTAGCAATCGCTGGGCTATCGCATCTCGTCGCATACTTGCATTAGGCAATAGGCCGGGTTTATACGACAATTTTTAATAATTAATAACTTGTTAACTATTGTGAAAATTACAAAATGGTATAAGACTTTTTTGTTTTCCTTGACTTCTTCCATGCTCCCAACTTCAGCTCCATTAACGGACACCCTGTATACAGAGTACCAAGATGCTACCATATATCTTTATGCGAGTTGGCGAGATTCGAGCACCTGAGATTTTCGGATTTCGATAACGACTGAACTGATCAAGTTCTAAATTCAATCGATAGCTTGGATTCGCATTATACGAGGTGTCCCATTTTAAATGATCCAGCCCAAGATCTCGAAAACTAAACTCAGTAGACAAAAATGTTTCAGACAAAAGTTGTCTAGCTCGAAGGGGGACACTTTTCATTAAGTACTTGTTAAGTTATAAAACTTGAAAATTGCAATACAGTGAATTGTCATTTGAATAACCATTTCTACATATATAACCTAAAAATTATCACCTAAAAATTTGTAAATATAAAATTTAAAAATTAGGATATTGGAATTGAATTGTACTTGTTAACTCGAATGTACCTTGTGAAAAAGTTCGAATTACAACTCTGATTTCAATTTGACTATTCAAAATCAGTGATCTGTAACAATGATTTCAGATTAAACACACTTGTTTCGAAATTATCAATTAACCGTTTCTTTTTTCTCCCAGAGCACTCATCCATCATAACACAATTGGTTATCTCAACATTCTCGATCTTGCTTTAATCGGCTGGATCAGTTCCGCGCGTTCTTGCTTTAATCGACCGGATCCGTCTTGATCTTGTCTTATAACTTAACAAATACTTAACGAAAAATAACTTAGTTATAGTTTTGGAAAGCTCTCGAGATGAGTATAAAAATATGTAATGAGAAATAAAAGGTTTCTATTTAAAAAATTGAAAGTGAATCTTCAGACGACTATCCAAGGTCAAATCAATGACATTATTTTATGTCTCCCAAACAATTTTTGTCTGAAATGAATACTGAGTTCAGTAGACAAAAATATTTCATTTAAAATGGAACATCCTGTATTAAAGTATTTTTTTATTTAGTTTTTTCTCTTTTATTTTAAGAAACGTCATAATCATCGATTTGGTCATCTCTTGTATGATTACATTTCTGTCAAGAGGCGCGATCTAGCCTCTGTACTCATTCACTCGCTTACTCCGCTCGTTCCGTCCGCTCGCTCGTTTCGCCCGCATGCTCGCTCGCTCATTTAATCACTCAGTCATTCAATCACTCACTCAATATTATTTAATCAGTTAGGATGATGTTCCATGATATGTATTCTTCGCGGAATACGTATCGCATAACCAATCAGAAGCATTCCACGCTTTTTTGTACGCAGAAATGAATTTCTTGTGTCCCATGCAACATAAAAAGTTCGCGGCGTTCTATAATAATTCATAAAAGATCTATTTTTTTAATAAAAAAAAAATTTGAAAGCAATTTTGGAGCTTAATATAAATTTGAGTTCTTAATCACTTCCCGAGCGATTGGCCTCCTACTTTTAAAACACTCTATATAAGACATAATTTTCAGAGTAAATTGTACTGTAATATAGTACTTTTTGAAATAATATTTTTTATAATATCTTTCAATAATATCTTTATTAATATTTTTATTAATATCTTATATATAAGATATTTTAATATCTTTTATTAATATCTTTTATATCTTTTATATCTTTATTAAAAAACTCACGCACTTACGCATCGATCATTCATACACTCGCCTTTATGGTATTTACAATTTCGCGTTTCACTTGTTGTTCTGACAAGTCTTTACAAGTCTCGTATCTTCACGTTCCCATTCGTATCGGGTTATTTAAATGATTTACTCGCGGACTATATTACGCACTTACGCGTCTTCGCGGTATTCGTGAATTATTTGCCCAAAAAAATTTGTTTTAACTCGTGTTATCCAATTTCCGCTTACAACAAGTTGTTGTATTCGCTTAGTCAACCGTTTAACGTGGAAGCCATGGAATGTGAAACTCGTTTATGATGTTAATGCTTTGTCCGGCGTATCTCTCTTTGGCGATTCCTTCTCTTTATCGAAATGTTGTTTCTTCGGCAACTGATTTCTCACTGATGTGAACACTTTCCTGAACTCCTCTATTCCTCAACTGTTTCATTTCGAGGAAAATGTCGTACCTGATGCACAGTCGATTATATCAGTTGTTTGCTTGCACATCTATAACTTAGAAGTTGCCTGCCGCCGCAATTGTACACGAAAATACGTCGTGTTTTTTTTTTTTTTGCACATTTACTCTCACTCTAAACTCATTCTATTCTTTTTTCCTTATACTAGGTTCTCGAAAATTCTACTATGTTCTCTTCGAGCTAACTCTCTACAACTTAAAGGAATAAGATTAGGGCAATTTCATACAGGCACTCTATTATCGGTTATTACAACACATCATATGATATAAAATGCAATCTAATAGAATAATAATACAATTATACAGGGTGGCCCATTTTAATCTAATCACTCAAATAACTCACTGGGAATGACCCAAATCAAAAAAAGTTTCGGGACAAAAGTTTCCTATTTTTGGGGAGAAATTGAATGGTGACCTTGAAGTTGACCTTGAAGTCGATTTTCAAGGTTATTTCAAGGTCTACTTCATTTTTTTAAATAGGAATCCCTATTTTTGACCCCAGATTCTGATAGTGCTTGAAATTCTGCGTTCAACCATATGAATTTTAATAGGGGTCAAATGTCATTTCAAGGTCATTTCAAGATCAAAAGGAAAAAAAAATTATAAATAAATGCTGATTATAAACATAATTTTGACTTCAATTGACGATATTGCATGGTGAAAATTTTTCTCCTGTCAGCATTCCCCAGGAATAACGACTTTAACGTAGCAGAATTTTGTTTCTATCGGGGTGCTTGTTTATCGTGAGTCCTCTATTGCAGTGCTCGGAATTAAATGCACATTTCAGTCCGATTTCCGAGGCGCAGCCCAACCGTACTTTTCGGCAAATTATCATTATGGTTCCAGCATATTTCTTATCGCGACGCTCCTGAGGCACAGCGTCACGTGAGCGATCGGCGGCTCGGCCRTCGAGCTACGAGCGGTAGTGGGAGGACGGTGGGCTGCGCCTCGAAAATCGGGCTGAAATATGCATTTAATTCCGAGCACTGCTCTATTGAAATCAGCGATTTCAGCATTTAATTTACTGCAACTAACATTATTTCAGAAATTTTAAATTTAAGTCAAAATTATGTTTATAATCAGCATTTATTTATAATTTTTTTTTCTTTTTGACCTTGAAATGACCTTGAAATGACATTTGACCCCTATTAAAATTCATATGGTTGAACGCAGAATTTCAAGCACTATCAGAATCTGGAGTCAAAAATAGGGATTCCTATTTTAAAAAATGAAGTAAACCTTGAAATAACCTTGAAAATTGATTTCAAGGTCAACTTCAAGGTCACCATTCAATTTCCCCCCAAAAATAGGAAACTTTTGTCCCGAAACTTTTTTTGATTTGGGTCATTCCCAGTGAGTTATTTGAGTGGTTAGATTAAAATGGGCCACCCTGTATAAGTGATGTTCAAATGGACCCGGTTCAATTGCCCACCAGCCACTCACAGCGCTTGAACAGTGGAAAGCCTCTAAGCACCGATCGCTGTGAGTGGTTGTGGGCATTTGCACCATGTCCAAGTGAACCGCTCCCCAATTATATAAAAAGGATGTATCAAAAGTTTGGAAACGGCCAAATATTTTGAAAGCAAAGCATTTTTGAGAAAAATGTTTGTTTCAGACAAAACTTGTAGGGTTTAAAGATAAAAAGATCTATTCACTGATCAAATTCGTTTGACGTCGTCAAAGTCAAGTCAAGGTCGAATTAATTTTTTAAAATAGAATACTTTATTTTTTATTCCAGAATTTAATAGCTGGTGTCGAGAACTTTCCAAAACATTATAATAAAATTATTTTTCATTAAGTACTTTTTGAGTTATAAAATTTGAATGTTAGAATACCGCCGGCATTAGCATTACTCAAAGTATATCGCGCGGAAGTTGCTCGGTCAAATTTACATCTTTTGTGTGTGTGTGTGTGTGTGTGTGTGTGTGTGTGTGAAGGATGTGTGGTTTATTTGATAAAATTTGATCTTTCTCTGCTGCTT
Source organism: Cephalotes varians (assembly GCA_037157785.1). Classification (NCBI taxonomy): domain Eukaryota; kingdom Metazoa; phylum Arthropoda; class Insecta; order Hymenoptera; family Formicidae; genus Cephalotes; species Cephalotes varians. The sequence continues at coordinate 61,657 of JANQDE010000211.1, forward strand.
AACAATGCTTTCCATAAAAAATGCGGTTGTTTTTCAAGCATACAGAAACGATGGCCTAAATACATCGATACAAATCGTCAGTTTCCATAAACTGTGTACGCGATGAAACTTTTATATATTACGACACATTATCAAGCTGAATGTAATTTTAGTGGCCAGAATGGTATTGTTTGAAATAAAAAGAATTACACTATTGATGATGCGAGGATATGAAAAGCTCGTTAGATCCAAGCAAATAGCTGTTTTATTTATTAAGAGTTTGAAGATCGTGAATCGTGGAAAATCCTCATTCAACTTTAAGGAAGGTAGCACCAGTGCGTAACGTTAGTGCACTGTCCATTTCGTATTTTAGTACATAAAAAATGGCATCCTTTCAAAATTAAAATCATTCATGAGCTAACGGAAGATGATCCTGATCGAAGAATTGAATTTTGCGACGAAATGCGCTATATAATGATAATAATACCTTCTTTGATCACTTAATGTTTTTCGATAAAACTTCTTTCCAATGGAATGGAGCGATAAATCGGCATAATTATCGATAATGGAGTCACTGGATGAGTGATCTCCTCAAAAACGTTTGGGCAGGTTTTTGCGAACGAGATATTATAGAACTATATTATTCATCGATAGGAATTTAAACACGGCGACTATTAAGATTTACTGCAAAATAAAGTCATACCCGCCATTGAATGGGAAAAACACAAAATATTTGGTTCCAATAAGATGACACAGAGCCACTTTGCAGTAGTAGTACGGCAATTTCTGGATAATACCTTTTCAGACTGATGGATAGGAAGACGTGGTAGAATGACTTCCTGGATCACCAGATCTGTCCCTTTTAGATTACTTTTTATGAGAGACTTAAAAACAGTGTATATGCGACAAAATCTGTCGACTTAGTGGATCTTAGGGAACGAATAGTATATCAGTCGGTCTTATCTCAGCAGATACGAGACGAAATGTTTTGGATAATTTTTATCTATGCATTGTCAAGCAGCAGAAGGAAATCAATTTGAACACTTTATCAAATAAACCACACATCCTGCGCGCGCGCGCGCGCGCACATGTACATGCACAAACACAAAAAGATATAAATCTGATCGGGCGACTTCCGCATAGTATACCTCGGGAAATGCTAATGCCGGCGGTACTGTAACTTATAACTAGAAAAGTACTGAATGAAAAAATATTTTATTATAATATTTTGAAAAGCCCTTGAGGTAAGCTACAAGAATATGTAATAAAAAATAAGAGGTTCCGTTTCATTCAAAAAATTCACAAATTGACTTTGATCTGATCTTGACAACGCTAAGGTCAAACGGATGTGATCAGTGAATAGATCTTTTTAAACCCTATAAATTTTATTCGAAACATTTTTCTCAAAAATGCTTTACTTTTGAGATGTTCAACCGTTTCCGGACTTTTGATACATCCTATATACAGATCACACTCGTTATCCACTTTTCGCATCCTTATAACTATTTTACGCTATGCATTTAACGATGTAAATCGATAAGAGTCTAATGATGTAAACGATATGAAATCTTTAATAAACTCAATTACTAATCTTCTTTTTTTTTAGATCTCCTAAAATTAGAAGAACTGGATTCTCCCAGATATATGTTCTTTAAATTGCTACAAAATTAACCAAACAATTAATCTAATAACTTTTTTTTTTAATTTTCCAGTGTAACATGCTCCAGATTGAACGTCGTCTACACGAAATTTAAATGTCTTTGTCAAAATTAGAGTAAATTAAATAAATTTCATTTCTCATCAAATACTATCTTGTTGTTGTTTATTGAAAATAAACCTTTTAATTTCTTCGTCGGTAAAATCGGAATAAGTCTTCGCACATACGTGTTTAGCAAAACTCGAAATCTCACGCCCTGCGCTAAACCGCAATAAATATATATCGGAATGTTACCTATTCAATATCTTGTAACGTAAACTGGAGTAATTTTAAATGCTTTCAAACTTAAATATTTTTTTTCAGAATCTCAAATAAATCGAAGCAAAACTAAATAAATCGAAGAATTTTTCTAATAAACTCAAAATGATCAAATTAAAAAGAAACTGGAGTGGATAACTTCTAAAACTATTATTAAACATTATGAATAAATATGCTGATTAAATATACAAAAACTATATATAACTACATACATCTCGTCCTATTTCTGGGCGTTATGTTTTTCGTATCAACTGGCATCTTCTTTCTTTTGTCTTTCTCTTCAGAATAGATGTCAGCTCCGGTGTTTCTCGCTCGGACGTTCCTTTTACTTTCTGAGCTGCTCCGGAATCTCCCTACTTTCCTCACTGTTTCTCCAGTTCCAATCACAATATCGAGGCGATCGGCCAAGTTGCTGGTTGTAACGCGCAATAATACGTATATCATCCAAATAATACGTATACATTTTTATAAAAAATTTAATATCAATAAGTGGCCAAATTTTATTCCATTATCTAGTTAAATTTATTCTAACCCAAGTAATAGTAGCTATAATTTTTTTTTTATGATTTCAGTCAAATGAAAGATTTAATTACAATGAATTAAAGAGGTAATAGTACAAAATGAAAAAATTTTAACTTAATAAAAAAAATTTTTATATAAAAAAACTTGGCGCTGCTAGATTTTGAAACAAAAACAAAGAAATTGAATTTAATTAAAGAAAATGATGAAAAGATTTAAGGAAAAATGCGATAGCAGTAAAGTAGTAATCAGCATGTGTATATTATTCGAGCGGATGATACGAATGTGTGGATTGGAATTAGGATATAAGTTTGATTTCTTGCGTGCATTGTAGTATGTTGTCAAAGCGAATATACGGAGTAGATTTAAAATAGTAATTTAAGTACTTAAACAGCAAATTTTGTCCTTATTCGGTCTACCAGCGCTAAGTTCTTTTATATAAAAATTTTTTATTTTAATTAAATTTTTTAATTTTGTACTCTTTAATTCTTTGTAATTAATCTTTTATTTGGTTAAAATTATTTTTAAAAAATTGTAGTTACTAACTACTAATTACTTGGATTAGAACAAATTTAACTATCGAGGTAATGGGATGAAACTTGGCGCCACTCATTGATATTAAATCTTTTACATATACAAATGATATACATATTATTTGAGTTGTATGTATTTAAATTTTATTTTTTAAAAACAGTTGTATATAGAAATGTAACTTTCGAAATAATGGGATTATAACTTGATATCATTTTTATAATAAAATCTTTCACATAAACATATTTTTTATATACATATTACTAGAGTTCATTAAATCTTATTAAATATTATTTGAATTTAGTAGGTAACGTAATTTTGTGATATAACACTTGAGTACAAATGTGTCATTTATAGAAATGTTAGGTTTATTCTTTAATCGTGTAATTACTTATTAATAAAGCTACTACCACTTGAGCTAAGGAGACCTTTCAATGGAAATACAAAGATACAAAGATCATTTTTATTTTTTAATTTGATACAATAGTTTTTTCAAGAAGATCATCTATATTTCACACCATTTTTTTATTTTTTTTTTTTAAATAATTTTGTAATGATTTTAATTAACTTCACAATAATGATATTGTTTATTATTTTATTTATAGTATTTATTTATTGTATATTATTTTTAGTGAGTATCTTTTTTTTTTTACGTGTCTAGCTGTGCAATGACATTAATATTTTCACATTTTAACAATTTAAAAATTGTGAAATTTTGAAAACTAAATAAATAAGTGTAAAATAATAAATTTAAATTTGTATATTAAGTTGTATATATTTTTATCATTAGACAAAATTATAAAATGACTAATACTAATAATGACTAGTAAAGTATTCGATGTGTTATTAGGATTATTATTTTCAAATAGTAACAGCGAGGATGAGAATGAATGTAGTAATTCCATTCCAAAAATGAAAAATTTGAAACATGTGATTAATGACATATCTGACAAATAGTTAACTTAAAATTGTAAACTTTTAATAAAGAAAACGAATTTTATTCTTTATTTTTTCAAATTTAAAGAAGATCTAATGTTTCACTGAACCACATTAAATGTGCATTATTATTGCATTAGTGCATTAGTTTTCATTAAAAGCACTACTGCACCAGCCTTCCCAGTAGAAAACACTAGTCAATTATTAATAGCGTTTGATGAACAGAAGATATGTTATAGTTTCATGTTAAAATTAAATTATCCTATTTTTTCTATATCAAAATTTTATGAATTTTTTTACATATTTTTATACAATTGTTCATGCACCGTAACATTAAATAATTTAATACATATTATAATTCTTAGCATTTAAAATTTGATTTCCGAATATTTTAATTATGTTATTAATGGAATGATTGTGGTTAACATATTTTATGACAAAAGCCAATTGACTCATTTAAAAAGTGAGTCTGAGCACGACCGGCAAAGTCAAAATGGTTCTGCTCAGACGAGGAAAATAAGAAACAGACAAAAAGATAGAATTCATTTAATTCGGATTTGTTTAAATCGGATATACTTAAATAGGCGGAAGTAATTATTACTATAGCTATTATTCTATGTATGAACGGCGCAAACGGAGCGCAATGTGATTTGATTGCATACATGGAAATAATAATGCTGTTGATACAGTTAACTCTTTATATCCGATCTACTTGAATATCTATATTTTTTTACATCAATTATAGTTATTTTAAACAATTTGTGCCAACATTTTGCCTGTACACAATTTTTATTAATGTAAAATCATTTTCTTGATAAAATATATTAAATTGGATTAAAAACACACTGCTATTACACAGGCTTTAAATGCAATTACTGTGAACATTGTATTTACTTTGTGCTCGATAACTCTTACTAGTTGAAAGATCAAATGTTACATCTATGTCAATATATCATGAGAAGTCAGCATAGATAATAATATTGTTCTTATCGTCTTTCATTTATTTTGGTAAATGATATTTGATTTAAAAATATAAGACACTTTTAAATTTTTTTATGGGCGAAGAAAAAATTAAAAAAAACCATTTAGCACATATTGAGTATTGAGTACATATTACATAAAAATGACCATCGTCTTGATATTATTATCGAATGAGGAAATATTTCTGAACTTGAATTAAAAATATTTTTAGAGACTCAAATATTTTTAGTGGGTGAAGTAAAGATTTAAAACTATATTTAGGTCATATTGAGTATTGAGTGAAATTTTACATAAAAGAAATGAACAAAGTTTATTTTTTAAATAACATTAAAATTACAATTGTAATAATTAAGATTAAGRTAKWATTAATATTTTATCCAATATTTAATTTTWTACTTCATTGYAATTAGCGCCTAATCAATTTACTTGTTCGCATATGTGCATATATATTGTTTATTGTTATTTTCACATACTTCTTTAAATTCTTCCTATTTTTTTATTTGGTATAAATGAATTTTACTACCTTATT
>JANQDE010000211.1:78987-102782 GCA_037157785.1 Cephalotes varians
CACACACACACACACACACACACACACACACACACACACACACTTTCACATATTTTAACTGTCACACATGTCAATAAATACAATCGCAAGTAAATAGATAAGAGCAGTTTAGTTGATAACTCATTTTCTTAATGAAGTACCAATTTTTGGCAATTTTTGACCTTTCAAATAATTGTAGAGGTCAAACGCGACATATGAATTTTTTCATACTCGCAGACTTTTCTCAGGGGATGATAAACTATCGATTCCCAAAGTTTCAAAAAATTTGACCGAAATTCAATTTCACGTGGTTTTTGTGCGAGGTCCTTTCATTTAAGAAAATAATCTTTATTTGATCTTGAGGAATCGAAAACTGGTTTTACCATTTGTCCCTCTTCAGATCATACAACTTTTGTCCGAAATGTTTCTCCATATCTTCCATATTTTTCGAAACATTTGCTTGGGGCAATTAAAAAATGGGATACCTTGTACACTCAATGTATCTTAACATATACAGAGTGTTCAAGAAAAAACTATTCAATATTTATATCATAGATCAGTGCTCGGAATTAGTTGCATATTTCAGCCCGATTTCCGAGGCGCAGCCCATTCCTACCGCTCATAGCTCGATGGCCGAGCCAATGATCGCACGTGACGCTCAGGAGCGTCACGATACAAGAAATATGTTGGAATCGTACCTTTTGGTAAATTATCATTAAAATATTTTCTTTCCTACATAATTTTTATTTTCATGACGAAATTCAATTTTCTATTAGTAACATATTCTATAAAAATATAATTAATAATAATTATAATGCGATAATTATAATGTAGACAATATAGATTTCTATTAATTTAGAAATTATTATGAAATTATTATGAAATATACAATTATTGAAGTGTGCGTACATGCGTGTGCTTTTTCTAGTAACTAGAAAATTCCAGCATATTTTTTATATCGCGACGCGATACCTTCTAAGACATAGCGTCACGCATGATCGAGCCGACTCGGCCGTCAAGTTACGAGCGATAGTGGGGAGGGGGGCAATGAATTGCGCTTCGAAAATCAGACTGAAATGTGCAACTAATTCTGAGCACTGTCATAGATAGTACATCATATTGAGTAAAAAAATCTTAGTAAACATAAGTCAAAAGCCATGTAGGTCAAAACAACCGTTTCTGAAATATAAACATTTTTGTATTAGTATCATAATTAACTTACTGTCTTCTACGCATCCCATGTTAATCTCGGTGTTTATACACGTTCTGAATATTCTTCTTTAATTCCCATATTTCATAACAGAAAATTTCCTGACAATCAGTTAATTGTAATGAACCGATGATTGCGAATCTATAAGAAGTTGCCAAGTGTGTATGGAAATGGAAAGAGGACATAGAACATCTTCTATAAATATCAAGATAAAGATTAAATAGATTATCTTTTTCTCACGTCACATGCGACACATAGAAGCCAATAAGTTAATAATGTTAACATACAAAAATGTTTATGTCTCAGAAACAATTGAGCTTTCGATTTATTGTAAGGTTTTTTGTTTAGTATGATGTGTCTATCATATAAATATTGAATCCTTTTTTTGAACATCCTGTATATCTTTTTTTTACATCATTATATTTGCCTCTTCTCAAATAATATAACTATTTTTCTTAAATACTTCTTTTGGTTTTCAAAAAATAAGAAATTATTTTTTAATTATTTTATATTTATTTTATTATTATTTTTTATATTTATTATTTTATATTATTTTATGGCAATTTTTAATAATTTTCTTTCTCCTTTTCTCTCTCTTCCACTTTTTTCTTGTTCTTTCTCTTTTTCCTTCTCCTTTTCGAATTGTACGCGCACATCTGTGTGTGTGTGTGTGTGTGTGTGTTTTTTCCAAATTTTGCATTGACTTTAAATAAAACAATAACAATTAAAATAATATTGTGTATGTGATCAATCATTTACCAATAAAAAATTACATCGTATAATTATGTCAGATTCTATCGCAGATGTATTAAATTTAAATATTTGTGAATTGTTAAATATTTGTAAATTGATTTTTCATTATTTACTTCGTGTAGCGTAGATGTCAAGAGAAAAGTAAAGCAATCCTTAGTATCTCATACTCTGTAGTTGTGGATATTTATCGCGCTTCATCGGCTTGTGCTGGAAATAATCGAAGTTACAATGTTTACACAAAGGTTTTCTTTACATGGGTAGCTCTCCTTGTGGCAACAACGGCAAGCCTTCTTTCAGTAGTCGTACGTGCGTTCTCGAATCTATCGAAGGGTACGTAGAATATTAAATAGATAAAATTATTTTGTATCTTTCATTGCAAGCATAATTAGCATTTGAAAATATTTCTAAATATATTCTTAGTTTTCCTGTGAAATGATACATTTAATTGCAATTTTATAATGTTGCATATTAATTTTATTAACACATTCGTAACACGTACGTAGAACTACGTTATCGGTTTCGAATGTGTTAACATACAATTTGCACTACATGATTACAGTTAATGTATTGCTATTTCGCGTAGATAATTTTTCTTTCTTATACAGAATTTAATTATTTCTAAAACACACACATGTTAAAACAATTCCGTAAATAATTATTTTACGAAATTTCTTTAGATATTCTTATTATCACATACATTATTATCATTAAAGGAGAAAGTAATATTATGGCCCTCGTATAATGATTTTTCTCCGTTATGAGACAAATGCCAATGATTATTTATGAAAACATTTGTTTAGTAGCTTATTGTTACACAATAGCACAATATGCCAATACGGTATAACCGGCATTTATAACGCATTTTTACTTTCGAGAATTTCGAAACATTTTCAAGATACATTTCAGCATTTAATTATATATTTCCTCATTCTTTTTAAACTTGAACATATTATTTTACGAATATATGTACACTTAAGTGCTTTATCCGTTATTTAACATTTTATTTGGTTACACATTTTGAGCAATACAAAATTAAATTATAGTATGGCATTTTACTAATGTAGCCCTCTGCGAGCTGATAATTTGACCTTTTTTTCGAAGTTATTCGAGAAGTTTTGATTGCTCTACTACTAATCTAGAATTTTGTATATATATATATATATATTATAGATTTTTAATACAGCAGCCTATATTTGAAAAAAGTTTTGCGTAAGTGTGAGTGTGTGTGCGCGCGCGCGCGCGTGCGCACATTTGCATACATTTTGCAATATTTTTTACAATATTTTTTTAAATATATAATTTTATAATCAAATATTGTTTTTTTTTTTTTTAATAAAATCAATTTTTTGCGGGAAAATCACATTACCAATCCTATTTCTTTCCAAATCATGATGCAGTATCGCCACGTTTTTGTACATACGTTTTAAATAACACCATGAGTAAATATTTCATAATTTCAAGTCTAGAATCAATTGTACAATACTTTGACGATGCTATTATTAAATTTTAAATTAATTGTTAAGTTATTATATAAAAATGTAAATGAGGGACCATAATATCATCTTCTCCTTTATTATATAAATGTATTTCAACATAAAATTAAAAATTTACACAAAATGAAAAAAATTTTAATTATACTTTTGAATTAAATATAAAAAAATATACAAATAATATGCAATATTAAATGCAATGAAAATTATGTTTACCAACATAGTTAATATTAGATACAGATCATAATTGGTTGCGATTAGAGATGTAGATTGTGACACATTATTGACGTGAAAGTTGGATATTACTCGTCAGATCGATGAAGTGGCACTATTAACAGCAACTACGTTTATGAAGTACATATTGTATGTACTTACATTGAATGTTAGATGCTGACAAGAATATAGCCAATCTTCGATATAATTTTGTTCAATTTTTAAATATATAGTAATTATAGTACAGCCTTCTCACTAATTCGCGATAACAGAAATCATGCCAATGCGCAATAGTTTACAAGATATCATGTTTAAAGTTCGTATACATTATATATCGTGTTCGTAAATCTGAAACAAAACTAGTCAGTGTGTCACAGCCAATAAGGCGCGTGCTTAGAATGATGGAGTTCTGCCTTTGAATTCTTTTTTCTTTTCTTTGTAGTTTTTCTGAAATAAGTAATCAAGTTAATTATTAGTAAACATGTTAGACCAAACAATATATTTTTATATAATTGTTGAAATTATTCGTGTACTTTGATACCGATAAGAAAAGTGGATTTGCTATATATTCAATGGATAAATAAAGAATTATTTTAAAAATATATAAAGCAAATCTATTTAAATAATTTATAATAATAAATTTAAATATTTAAAATAATATTTATAAAAAAACTTTTATTTGTGCATTATAAAGTTATTTTGACATCATCTTTAAATAATTATATTAATCACACTCAGAATTTTGTTTATTGTTAGAATTTTTACGTATATTATAATGATAATTATAAAAAACCATTTAAAACAAAACTGATTTACACTAAACGCATTTAATAAATGCAATAAAAACATAATTTCTTAAAGATTTTTAAAGGAAAATGTATTTCATTAATATTTAAAAATCTTTCATCGATCAATTTCGAGTCACTGAAACCGGTGCGTTAAATTGATATGAATGAAACAAATAAATTTTTATTCTCGGATGGTTATCTCGCGTTTTTTTGAAAATAAAGTAGCAGGATTTTGCAACTGTTTTAAACCGTTTTCTTTACTTGACGAAAGACATCGGCAAATGAATGGCATTTAAGTGAAATAACTGTACAAAATATTCTTCTTTCATCTTCAAAAATATCATCATACAGAATGGGACTTGTCAGATTTCTTTCAAAAATCAATTTAAAAAAAATTTATTTTTATTGATGTACATAGAAAGAATTTTTAAAAACTCTATATATAGTTCTTTTGTCAATTTTGTTGTTCAATTTCGAACAAATTACGATGATAGTTTTTACATTATTTTTTTATTTATCAATATTTTTCTGAACCACAAAATCGAATTTTTCCGTCGATTCCTGCAAACATAAAAAGAAACAAATAGAATAAGTTTACCTAATGTAGTTAATGTGTATTGCGTCATATAAGAATGTGTAAAAATAATTAAACTTTTTTTTTACAAAAATCATTTTTAATTTTTTTTTTCTGCTTTGTCTTATTACAAATCATCCAAATGTATAAAAGTTCTAACATTGAACAAAATTTCGAGAGTTGTTTATTTTTATTTTTGATATTAGTGATTAATATAATTAATTAAGAATATTATCAATGTAGTTTTATATTGCACAAATAAGAAATTTTATGCATATGTTGTGCTTTATGTTTTTAAAATAATTTATCTATTTTTCCATTAAATAGCGAATTTTTTTCTACAGTTACTGGCTTCAAAATACATGAATAATTTTAATAATTATAAAAATGTTAAATATATTTTGATTTAATACGTTTATTAATAATTAATTTGATTACTTATTTCAAAAAATACTATAAAGAAAAAGAAAAAAAGTAAAATTCGAACGCGAATTCACCGTTCTAACCACAAACTTTATTCGGCTACATCGGCTAGTTGTGTTTCAAGTTTACGAACGCGGTATATAATGCACATGAAAAACTTTAAATAAGGATATCTCGTAAACTACAAGAACTTTAAACAATGATATTTCGGGAACTATTGCACATTGACACGACTTCAGTTACTTTCTATTACCGTGAATTAATGGAAGGAATATATTATAACATATTCAAAATTGAGCAAAATCTGGGATGTCAAAGATTGTTCCCTTGTGAGTGATGATTGTGAGGGATGATTGCATCTATATAAGTATGAGATACATATAGAATAAATGATTTTAATGTAGTTTAACTACTTCATTTTATTCTATATTACAAAAAATACTTCTAATAAAAGTATTACAGTTTTAAAGGAGAAATATGATATTAATAAATAATAAAGTAATAATTTTTTATAGTGTTTCTTTTATAAAATATTATAAGCAACATTTATGTTTTGTAGAATAAATGAAACCTCATATGATTTACATCAATTGATTTTTTTTTTATAATCCAAATCCTCTATCTTATATATCTAATATAAAAAAATAGATAGGTGAAATAAAGTGGGTAAGATATCAAAATGCAAATCTAAGCTAATAACAGATGATGAGCCGATGTTAAGCTCATTACTTAAAGATTTTAGATATAATAAATAATTTCTTAGTTTGATTTCAATCTGTCCATATATAGATATATAATAAGAAATGTATTTTAAATGTACTGTATATGTAATTTTTTGTTTGTTTATAAAAAATAACATAATTATAGTACTTTCATTTTTTTATAAAATACACTATAGTATAGCTAAGAACATACACAATACATACAAACATTTTATTTTTCGCATTACATTTTCATTAAATAAACAAACAAATACAATAATTGTAGGTAAACGTAATGTAAATAAGAATAAATAACATATTTGTGCATACAGATTATATTTGTTGGATAAGTTAATACATTTTTTAAATTAAATTATGTTAGAGTTAATGGCATATAAAATTAATTTAGTTAAAAATTACATTAAAAATTACATGAACAAAATATTTACTCAGTTAAAGTTACGTTAAGATTAAATTAACTGAAGTTAAAATAAAAGTTAATTTTGAAAATCATTATTTATATTAAATTAGAATATTATTATTTTTTAAAATTGCATTATTTTAAATAACAAAATTATAGTATGGACCAAATAATTTTATATTTTTTTTGTAAATTAAATTTATATAAAATAAAAAAGAAATATTATATTTAATTGACAACCGCAACCAAAAATTTTACTAATTGACCAATAAAAAAAAAAATACTTTAAAGCATTTATATTAAATGGATCACCTATAGCTATATTCGGGATTTCAGAGAGCACATTATTAGCATTTTTGCGTAGTCCTATTTTTATCGCTCATTAGAATATAAAATAAGGATAAAATCAAACAATAATGCTGAATTGTGGCGTTGACAGTATTTCCTGAATTCAGCCTAAATTTGTAAATTTTCCACATTTATCTTTGGACACTGCGAGCGTCGTACTTATCACAACTATTAAGCATTTTTTAAATTAATTGTGTCTAATATTTTTAAGATTTAATAGGAAATAAATATTGACATTTATAGAGAAAAAAAATTAATTTAAAAAACTTAATAAATTAAAATTTAAAAATAATTTAAATTTAAAAATAATAGTTGAAGTTAAAAATTAACACATTTAAAATTAACTAATTTAAGTTAAGAGTTATTACCTTTTTAACTTTTTATTTAACTTTTAACTTTACTAAGTTGCTACCCAAATCTACATTTGTAGCCCAGCCAAATTAAACGATTAGGCGACATAAAGGAAATAAATGCTAAAAAGTTGAATTTTTGTATATAGGCTTGTAATAATGTACTTTTTAACCTTTAAGTCCCCAAGGTCTAACAAGGGAATGGTCGGAACTATCACCGATTTTGATGAGCTTTGGATATGTTGCAGAGCATTAAAAAATATTAAATCTATATTTTTTTAGCTGCTTATTTCAAAGTTTAGAAGGTGAAACATCCTCTCGAAAATAATGGATCGTTTTCAGCGAATATCTTCGAAACTATGTCGCATATGAAAAAATGTTTTATACAAAAATTTTATAGTAATTTATACTTTGTATAATAGTGTGTTCACTTTTTAAAAAAATCAAATTTTTTTAACTTACCCTCATCAGGATTGTAAAATTTAAAAAATTTTTCAGAACAAAAATTAAAGAGCATTGAATGCCGAATTTATTCATGTATAATAATGTTACGTTTCTACGTTCAATATTTTAGAAAACGAGATAACGAGCGTTTGTAATACGATTATCATCTCGTTTTCTGAGAAATTGAATCGTAGAACCATAACATTATTATACATGAAATCGGCATTCGATGCTCTTTAATTTTTGCTGTAAAAAATTTTTAAATTTTGCAACCCTGATAGGGGATAAGGATAAATTTAAAAAATTTGATTTTTTTAAAATTAACACACTATTATAAAGAGTATAAAATACTATAAAACTTTTATATAAACATTTTTTCATATGCGGCATAATTTCGAAGATATTCGCTGAAAACGAAAAGATTCATTATTTTCGAAAGGGTGTTCCACCCCTTAAACTTTGAGATAAGCAGCTATAAAAATATATGGGTCTAATATTTTTTGATGCTCTACAACATCCATCAAATTCATCAAAATAAGGAACAGTTTCGACCGTTTTCTTGTAAAAACATAACCAACTGCGCCATGTTGAAAAAAATGACGGACAAAATCGATTTTTTGCTAATATCTCAGAAACTATTCATTGTACAGAAATTAAGGTATAGATCAAAAATAAAATTGACAAAATTCCACGCAGTTTGATTTTTTAATGAATCTCATACGACTAATAGTTCCGTAGATAGATTTTTTCAAGGATCTCTTATTTCAAACGTTACGTAACTTGTTTTTTATTCCGCATATTTTTCGTGAAAATCGTAAATTTGGCTGCTCCTAGGTACAAAACGTATAGAATAAAAGGGTATTCAATTATTTACAAAATGGATTTTATCGAATATTGTGCAACCGATAGTTCCGGAAACATTTTTTTAAAGATACTTTGATTTGCGGACATTATGAAAATGAAATATTTCCTCCGTTAATATATCGGAAATATTTATATACGGTTTATATTTTATATAGAATTTTAAATAGGTTTATATATATAAAATATATATATATTATATTTTATATAAAAAATATATATTTATATATATTTATATATGTAATATATATATTGTATATTTTGTATAATTTATATTATATATTTTATATACAGTATGTCTCAAAAAGGACGAGACAACTGAATATCTCGGAAAATATAAGTTTTACAAAAAAGTGTCTCAGACAAAAGTTGTAGGGTACAAGAAGATCTATTTACTGATCTTATTAGTTTGACCTTGAGTGGTGTCTTCAAAGTCAGGTCAAGATCACATCGATTTTTTTTTTTAAATGAAATATCCTACTTTTGATTCTAGGATTGTTGTCAGACCAGAAGTTATATCTATTGACGGAATCATTCAATTTAAAAGTTGTTTCATCCGAGAAAACTATATTAAAAAGAAAGGTCATCGTTAGTTTTTGTCATCATAAGTTCGTAAAATTCCATATGGCGATTAAAATCATCTTCGTTCAATTCTTGTACCAGATTAATTTTATATGGATGAAACTTGATTTTTTCAAAATTCTTTGCACAGCCATGCTACTAATGTCATGTTGCTGATTTGCTTTGCGCATGCTGAGGTGGGAATTTTCGACAAATGATTGTCCAGTTGTTTTTCTTTACAAGTCGCTGATATTGGTCGTCCTGAAATTGGTGATTCTTCACGTTACACGTTTCATTGAAGACCGTTCGGTCCACGGTGGATCTCGAAATGACTGTGTTTTCATCGCAAAAAGTTTCGTTAAAAATCTGCCTAACTTCGTTGTACGATCTTTGACGATCATCCTCGCATCATGAGAAGAGATATTCTCTCTCTTCTGAAAAATAAGCCATCGTAGATGAAAAATAATAAGAATGAATACTCTGTGAGGAAAAATATTTCAAACAGTATGCAAAAATTTTTAAATCAATTAATTTTGAAATAATGGTTTATCTGGCTGAATCACAGATCACTGTTTGGAGTTGGGCTCAGACAAAGATTCAAATACATAAATAATCGATCTTTTCGCATAGTTCAAAGTTATAACAAATGAGCATCTAATTCGAATAGTTCAGACAATAGTTCACAGTCCGAACAATTCGAGTTTAAACAGTGATCAGTATATTATCAATTCATCGTGTCTAAAGTTTGGACACTAAATAAAATATAGTTTGTCTTGGAAAACTTTACGTAACGTAACGCGTTTTTGTGTGGAGACTCTGATGCTTTTGCTACATTATATTTTTGTTTGTTGAATGTTGAATAAAGATCAAGTTTATGTACAGGTTTATGATTATTACTTAATGCGTTACGAAAGAATCTGTGCAGTAAGCTTTAGCGTTATCCAAAGTTATCCAAGTCTCATTGAAAAATTGCTCTTTTATTTCCAACGATGATCCAGCTAATGAAGGCATTGTATGATTTTGCCTAAGTTGGCTGGATCATTGTCAGATCTTACCTTCATTGGCTGCATTATTCTCCAATCTTTCTCTGAGCACAAAAGACTTGTAAATCCGCCTGGGTAACCTCCGCGTGATACTTGGGTAATACTAATGCCGGCGGTACTGTAACTTTTAAGCATCATAACTCAAAAAATGTACTTAAAGAAAAAATATTTTCTTATAACGTTTTGGAAAGCTCTCAACAACAGCTATTAGATTCTGGGATCAAAAGTAAGATGTTCCATTAAAAAAAATTTATGTGACCTTGACCTGACTTTGGCGACGCCACCCAAGATCAAACTGATAAAATCAATAAATAGACCCTTTTGAACCCTACAACTTTTGTCTGAGACAATTTTCTGTAAAACTTATGTTTTCCGAGATTTAGGTGTTCCGACCTTTTTGGGATACCCTTTATTAAGGTGGACCGAAAAACCCAAAAATGCTTAGATCAGATTAAGTGCGCAAAAGTTGTGGTTCCTTATCACAAAAAAGTGTGAAACATGGACTTGATCGGTTAATATCTTCTATTCTGCCAAGAGGCCAGTCCAAAGTTTTGAAAAATCACTGAAAATTACGTTATCATGCATTTTTCTCGAAAATTATTCATCCTAGTAAAAAAATATATACATTAAGAAAGATGCTACGTCTTAATATCTGTAACTTTTGTTTCTATTTTTTTTCCATATAGTCACTTGTTTCTGAGAAAAATGAAAATAATCATAAAGGATCAGAAAACGGAATTCTTAGCTTTCTTCTTTAATTAGCAATCGATCGTAGTTCGTCATATGCAGTTCTTCGCTCGATATAAGATATCTATTGTACAATTCATATCTCTTTATTTTTCTCATAATTCGTTTCGCTATTATTACTTCTTACATAATCGCCACGTTTTCTTCGTCTGCTGACGGTGTGGTTCGAGTCCAGCGCGCATGCCACCTTGACTCTTGTTGGCTTGTTTTTGTTATCATTTCTTCAGATTTGTTTAAAAAGATGAGTCGATCAAAATTTTGTTCACGACAATTTTGTGAGTGTCAAATTTTCGGATATCCAAGAAGTTTGGGAGCTATGCTTCCAATATACGAAGATGTTATAAGGCCTTGTTTGGAAGAAAGGCGGATAATTGGTGTAGAATCAAGTGGCAATAAAGAGCCCTCATTTTCAAATATTGCAGAACGCATTGTAGAAAAAATTAAAATTCTGTACAGTAAAACAGGTATCCCAATACTTAGCCACAAACGTATTCTGGACATGTATTAACATGTCACAAGAAATATGTCTCAATCAAGACTGCATTTAGACGAGTAAATGAAAGCAAAACAATCAAAGACAGGATTGAGAAATTTAAGGAAGACTCTTGCTCTACTCTATTTGATATTGTCGCCTGCAAGTGTCCTGATTTACACGAATGTATTTGCCCCAAAGAGAAAAAGATTCTAATGAAAGAACGAGCATTTTTGCTTGATCAGAGAACAATTAAGCTTATGACCATAAGCGCAGTTGATGTTGTTAAAACCAACAACTTTAACAACAGCTTGACAGGAAAGCGCAGGATTTACTTCGCTATATAAAACATGATGCAGATGATGCTGTTTCTTTTTCAGTTACGCGGAAAACTGAAAATAATTTACCTGCATGTAAATCACGTAACGATATTAAGGATAATAAAATTGAAAAAGTAGATGTCCCACACTGTGCTACCAAACCAATTCCTTCAACTAGTTATTCTCAAATGCGAATCAAACTTATGAAAACTGCTGTAAATAGTCAGAGATTCGGGATATCTAATAGAACTATAGCAGCTATTGTATCAAGTGTCATACAGGATCTAGGTATAGTGACTGAATTAGATTATATATATATATATATATATATATTAGATTATATATACATATATATATATATATATATATAAGATCATATTAGATAATATCAAGTAAATTATTTAGAATCGATCCTAAATATCTCTGTAGATAAGCTACTTACAGAAACATGATTCGGACAAAAATTGTCGAGGACAATGAGAGCCATCCATCTGTACTACTGACCTTGACTTTCAGATAGATTTTCAAGGTCATTTGAAAATCAAATTAATTTTTTTAAATAAAAACCCCTATTTTGGACAACGGATTCGGAAAGAACGGGAAATTTTACGTTCGAGATGGTATAGCGTAGTTCTTTCGGAATCCGGTGTCAAAAATAGAGGTTTCTACTAAAAAAAATTAATTTGATCTTCAAATGACCTTGAAAATCTACTTGAAGGTCAAGGTCAGTAGTACAGGTGAATGGCCCCCATTGTCCTCGACAATTTTTGTCCGAACTATGTTTCTGTGTAGGTGGCTTACCTACAGAGATATTTAGGTGGATCGATTAAAATGGCCCACCGTGTATACGGATGTTTCAGACAACTCTTTTATTTTTATAGGATAAAGTTCAATCGAAAAAATGTTCAGACAAAAGTTGTAGGGTTTCAAAAGATCTATTTCCTGGTGCTATGAGTTTGACCTCGAGCGGGATTGTCAAGATCAGGTCAAAGTCACGTCAATTTTTTAAAATGGAAACTCTAATTTTTTATTGCATATTCTTGTCATTGCATAGCTTGTCTCAAATGCTTTTCAAAACACTATAATTAAGTTTATCTTCATTAAATACTTTTTGAGTTTATAAGACATGAAGTTACAGTATCTTCGGCATTAATATTATCTTAGATACTCAAATAATGGCCATAATCTTCTAAATGTTGTACGGGATCATAACGTTGACAACATTTGTCAAAATGAAGATCTGGAGGTTGTTCCTCTTATTTTCATTTTTAGTGTAAAACTAAGGTAATGGTTTCTATAAAAAAAATTTAATAAGTGAATCGGGTGCACACTATCGAATGAAAATACTTATTTTAAATTCTCAGTTTCAAACAGAAATGAGCTGTTAAAACCGGAAATTGATTTTTTCAATGGAACATATTTTTTATGGCGGAACATATTTATTTGAAGATACACGAAATTTTTATACCAATCATTTTTTCGAAAAATGTCAAGTGTAACCTTCAAATAAGCTTTGAAATGACTTTTAGCGAAAAAAATATTTTTGCAATATTTACTCTCGGCGTAATCCAGGATTTACGACGTGACAAATATCAAATCCTATATGTCGTGTACACCTTAGAGATAAGAACTTTGTGGTTCATCATTTCCACAGTATTTTATGACTCCAAACCCTCCCTATGATGTGCGTGCGTGCGTGCGTGCATGTGTATACAATCGGATGTGTTCAGATGAATGCCTACCGTTTGCTTCGACGCAAACAAGTATTCTTGTCTGGAAATGACTTGTTGCATGAAAAATTTCGTCAGCATCTGGAGAATGAATTGCCTCGCGTATTCTTCGAATCATATCTTCTTTTGTCGCAGAACATTCGCGATATACTAGATTTTTTATTCTTCCCCACAAATAATAATCGAGAACAGTGAGGTACGGTGATTGTGGTGGCCACTGATGTGGGCCATATTTGCCTATCCATTTAGCTCTAAACATATCGTTCAATCGATCACGGGCAAATAAAAATGTATGCGCTCTAAATGTATGCGCTGGGCATCCGTCTTGCTGAAATCACATAATTTGGCGCAATTATAAGAGAATATTTTCAAGCAAGAGCTGAAGATCGTTTTCAATAAAATTAACATATCGAACACCGGTGAGGTTTTCTTCAAAGAAAAACGACCCAACGATATGTCTATCAATAATTCCGCACTAAACATTGACTTTCCAAACATGTTGATGGACAATTTTTCGGAATCAATGAGGATTTTCTCGCCCAATAACGACAATTGTGAATATTTACGGAACCGTCACTTTTAAATGTGCTTTCATCAAAAAATAAAATTTTGCAATAAAAGTTTCGCGGTTGTTGACGAATTCAGTTGCAAAATTCGAGTCTAACATATTCGGTATTTGTCAATTCTTGGTGAAGTGTCATTTTGTACGGATGTAACTTGTTTTCTTTGAAAATCCGCGAGATTATACTAGCACTAATACTATCATTTGAGTATCTTAAATAATGCCGGAGGTACTGTAATCTTCAAGTCTTATAACTCAAAAAGTACTTAATGAAAATGAACTTAATTATAATGTTTTGAAAAGGACTCAAGACAAGCTATAAGAATGTGCAATAAAAAATTAGGGTTTCTATTTTTAAAAATCGACGTGACCTTGATCTGATCTTGGCAATGCTACTCGAGATCAAACTCATAGCACCAGGAAATAGATCTTTTGAAACTCTACAACTTTTGTCTAAACACCTTTTTCGATTGAATCTTATCTTACGAAGATAAAAGGGTGATACGGGTCTAAAACAGGTATATATACAAATAATTATAACAATATTTATAATTTGTAAAATGTATTTAAAATAGTATGACATTAAATTATTTTATGTTAATTAGCTATTTTATTTTTAATGGCTTATTTTTTCAATTACAATTTACTTGTGCAATTATTCCTATGTACAATATACCTATATATATTCTAGAATAATTTATATATATATATATACAATCTTGTGCAAATCAATGTGTACAAGAGGTAATTTTTAGATTTATATACATTACATTTAGAAAATAAAAAAATATTGTAATAAATAATGTATTTAACAATCTTTTTTATATATAATAAGTGTATTAAAAATTATTTCTTGTTTACATTAATTTTCATAAAACTGTATGTACATAAAAGAGTGAGAGGAAGGGACAAGTAAGAAGGAAGAAAGGGGAAAAGAGAGAAAGAAAGAAATGCAATAAAAAAAATTAACAATTTTTTTACATTTTCTTTAAATTTGCATTGGTTTAAAAAAAAACACTCTAAATATTTTCTTTTTGTATATTCAAACATATCGTGCAACATTTGTTTGCATATATTAACCGACAATAACAATGCTTCTGTTTACTATTCTTTGACCTAATAACACATTGCATGTAGGAAAAACTTTCCTGGAATCACATTATTCTATCGATTGGATTGTAAGCGAGAAAAAACAGCTATGATTTGTCGTCACAAACTATCTTTCTTATCATTGATGAGAATCTTATACTAACGATTTACCTAAGATCAGAGTCCGTTTCGCAGAAATGGATTCTGCTAAGAATATGCCTGCAAACAGGATTTCATTGCACGTTTGAGTGCAATACTGGAAAGAAATAAGATAGTT
The DNA here is from genome assembly GCA_037157785.1 of Cephalotes varians. NCBI lineage: Eukaryota > Metazoa > Arthropoda > Insecta > Hymenoptera > Formicidae > Cephalotes > Cephalotes varians. The sequence goes on from JANQDE010000211.1 coordinate 94,344, forward strand.
TTTTCAAACAATAAGCATCGGCCACCGTCGATCATCAACAACAATTACCCGTCGATGATTTAATGAGTATGAATGTGTATGAATGATGTGAGCGTATAAAAACGCAACAAGGCATTCTGCATTCTATTCTGCGATTTGTGCTCCGACGTAAAATGTGAATTCGGTAAATACGCTAGTAAATCTGACAATAAATTTCAATAAGTAGTCGGCGATAATTTTCATAAAGTCGATTTCGCGCGAGGAAATTGACGATGTTCTCACGACCGATTTTCTCGTAACTTTGCTTCTTTTGCTAAATACAAAAAGGTGATATTTCCCAGATAACCAAACCTGAAAAGACAGATTTTGAGCAGAATCTGTTATAAATTTCAGATGCCAGAAAGGCAACAAATTTCACACAGAATCTGTAATATCTGACGATGTCAATTGCATGCAATGCAAATTACTGCTAGAAATCTGACAAAACTTGTTGACATTCTATGCCAGTAGATTGGCGATAGAAATCAAACAGAACCTGCTGTCAGAATCTGATGGCAGACTGATAGCAGAAATCGAGCAGGATCTGCGCTATCACTGAATATTTCCAAGATTGCCGCTAGATAATGTTCATTGGTGTCTATTTCTCATATTTAAAATTTGTCGGGATCTTTATATAACTGAAATCTATTGAAACTGAGGCATGTCATAATTATTTCTACTATTATGCGTACACTTATTAGTGCGATATGATTGTGATTTTGCAACAAGAAAGCTAATAAGCATAGTTAGAAAATGATGGCTGTTAGATCGATGTTAGTACAAAGAAGAAAGGCTACAATATTTTTATGATTTTAAAATATATTCTTCAGAATATATTCTCAAAATCTAATGTACTTTAATGTAAACTATATTAATTTCAGTTAATAAAACTTAATATTATTTAATTTTTACTTATTATGTTAAAAATTACTATTTTAAGAATAAATAAAATAGAAAAAGTTATTTTTGAARATTTTTCAGTAGCAATGACGTCACAATTTAAATACCTATAAAAGCAGCAGATCCTGCTCGATTTCTGCCGCCAATTTGCCGTCAGATTCTGTCCGCAAGTTCTGCTCGATTTCTGCTGTCAATCTGCTGTCTTACTATGTGAACAGATTCTGTCGACAGAACGGAAGCAGAATGGGAGTTGATGTCAGCCTGCTGACATTTTCTGATCAAATCTGCTACCAGTCTGTCGACAGTCTGCTAACATTTTGTTTGCTGGGTTATATTGCCAACCACAATTTATCTATACTCTATCACATAAGTTGTTTTATTTTAATTACCCCAGGCAAAAAGATATGGAAGATATAGGAGAATGTTTCAGATAAAAGTTGTATGGTCTGAAAAGCAATAAATAAATCAATTTTCGAAAAAATTTTTCAAGGTCGTATAAAAATCATCGCCACTTTTTAATAGAAATCTATAATTTTTTATATAATGTAAGTCCTAGTTATTCCTAGTTCTGTACACGTAAAAGTATTAAGATAAATTTGATTGAATTGAAAAATCAATAATTTAATGATATTTTACACTTTACTGAGGTATTTTACACTTTATTGATTTTACATTTTACTGATTTTATAATTTGTTAAGATATTTTACATTTTATTCTGACACATTTTAACATCGATTTTTTTGAAAATTATTTTATCATTATTTGTTTTTTTTCAGATTATACAATTTTTATCTGAAACGTTTTTCCGTCTCAAGCAACACAATTAAGTTCAAAATATGTTTAAGAATCAATTTTAAACGTTTAAGCTGAAAAAATAAATGTTTAAATTTGATACATTTTTAAACGATTAATAAACATTAATAAAAATGTTTAATAAATAACATTTAATAAACATTCGTAATGTCTATTTAACTTTTTAATTTAATTTAATTTTTCTTATTAATTTAAAATACCGTTTTTATACGAGAGATTTCGACAGTTTAATAAATATATTTTTATGTTTATTATGTTTAATGAACATATTTTATACGTATAAAAATATATAAAAACATATCGACTAAACGTTTTTTAAATGTTCATTAAACGTAACTGTGTTACTTAGGGTATCTTCCACATTTTTCAAAAATTGCCTGGGGCAATTAAAATGGGATATCTTGTAAATCATACAATCATTCAGTTTTAATAATTTGTTTTAAATATTGCGATGACTTGAAAAATTGTGTGTGTTTAGTCATTATATGTGATCGTAGGAATTTATTAAATGTAACTCGCAATTATTCTGCGAACACGCCTACAAACATCAAATCGTCCTTATGTCTGAGAAAACGTACAGGCAATGGAACAATTTCGAAAAGCAACAAATGGCGAATGGAATAAACAGTAAGATAACGCATGTTTATTTCTTATTGATCTCAATTTTTAAATGTATAAATTATATTTATATTTTATATTATATTTATATTATATTTATATTTGTATTTATATTTTATATTTATATATTTTTTTCTTAATTTTAACTATTTTAAAAACACAGTAAATTTTTTATACAAGAAAACAATAATAAAGAAGAAATAATATATTGATATATAAATTATATTTTTACGTTTTCTAAAAAAATAATTATTTTTCTATTAAAATAATACATCAAATTTTTTCCAAACTGTTAGTTAATTAACGTTTATTAAAAATAAAATAATTAAAAAAAATTGATAATTGCTGCAAAATTGGTATACGAAAAAATTCAACGTCATAGAAAAGCAATCAAAAAATTGGGCTAATGGGAATCAGCACTGTAGGTGATGTGCATGAATAAAACTTACAGTTACATATAATATATTTAATGATTCAATATAATTTTCCAATTCAACAACATTTATTTGTACGAATTGAAGATGGCTAAAAGTTAGTTGAAATGTTCCCTGTTTATTAAAATTATTAAATTACTAAATATAACTATAGTTTTATTAATGCGCACCATCTACAACGCTGATTCCCATTAGCCAAAACTTTTTGATTATATTTAATTATTGAGAATCTTAATTTTATTGTTGATTTTATGATAGAAATCAACGTCATGATTTGTAAAAGTTTAAAGATTGTATTGTAATATAAAGAAATCTAGTATATTGAATTCATTTGATATGTACATACTTCACTTGGAGCTGATTTGAATCGATAACATAGAATAATATGGTGTATTTTAAACGTGTGTAGACAAGACTACAAAAGTGGATGAATATAAGGTAAATTCCGATGGAGCGAGTAACAAGTCGATTAATAGCGATCTATACCAAGCGATGTTCCCAATCTATCACATCAGTAAACTGTCTGGTGTATTTCCAATGAGATTTATCGGACAAGTATCTGGTAGATATCAAGGTCGATTGAGTGTCACTGATAGCGTTTACAGGTAATAATGAAGGATCAAATTCTATTTACTCAAATATGAATTAAATTAATTTAATGTTTTCAAATATATAAGAATATTCTCAGGTAGCACATATTGATTTCATATGCGTTTTATAAACGTTTATAGATTCATAATCGTAAAAGACAAACAAAAAACGTTGTACTAGAAACGTTTCGAAAACCATAATTTATGAAACATAGTTTTTACGTTCTATATAGTTTCTATATAGTTAAGAAAGATTGTTTCTTGTTGTAAATAATATATTGTACATGTGTATATTTGCTTCATCAGGGATGACGCATAGCTCCGTGTGAAAACATTTGACTTGTAGTCGGTGAGTTCGATCTCGACTCTCTATTCTATTCTATATATGCCTCAAGTTTTATAAGAGATTAAATGAAAAATTGAACGATAATGATAAGAAAGAGTTTAAATTCTTAAATGTAACCCACATTTCAGGAATTCATATCATTCATTTACTACTATTATCACTACCTCTATCACTATCACTACTACTACCACTCCCACTACCACTAGCATTACTACTACTACTAATTTGTTTTATCTATAATATCTATAATAATTTTAATAGCTTTACTTTGAAACATATATTTGAATTTATTTTGTACTAATTACTGCGCGAAATAAACATATAATTCTTCTATTAAATACTGTAAAATATATTTCTTAATATATTTTTTGATACTTATATAGATTTAAGTATACAGTATATTTTACAATATTGTTTATCAAAAGAATTTTGTTTATAACATTTTCAAAATAATTTCTTTATCTGTAAAATAAATATTTTTTAAATGTTATTAATAATGATTTCTTAAACGTTTTTCCAGAAAAGAAACGTTTCATCTAACATCTTTTAAGTGGAATTTAACTAGTAAGAAACGTTTCTAGAATGCGGTTATAAAATGTTACGGGCAAAAACTTATAAAACATTTCTAATTATATAAAACGTTCATAAAACGTTAATAAAATATTTATAAAATGTTTTTAGAACCTATTTAAATTCTGTTATAATTTTACATACATCATTGAAATGAAATCCAATTTTGTTGAAATAAAAATATAAGGTTGATTAAATCATGATCAATTAGTTATTATAATATTATAATTATGCAGCTGTCCTAAAAGCTTGCAATCTCAACACTTTTATTACTATTTTATTACTATTTAGAAATGTAGGAATTTGAGAAGATGTAGAAAGTGCTCAAATTTTTAGAAATTTAAACAATTTAAACTTATTGTGAAATATTTAAAAGTTGTAAAACAAGATATATAAAAAAGAGAAAAAAATAATCTTGAAGATTACATGATTCAAAAATAAAAAAGAAATCAAAATAAAAAATAATTATTATTTTCAATATTATGTATTTTCAATATAATGAATATTTCATATTTTTTCTTTATATCAAAAATGTTCTATGTTATGTTACAATTTTGAGAAAATTGAAAAATTGTAAAAAAAGCTATTTAACATAATTCATCATGCTATAACTACTCAATATATAAGATATGCTAAGAAAGTTTTATTTTGTTCGAAATTAAATATATTATTAGAACTTTCAACTTATAAGAGAATTTTTAGAAGAAAAATTGTTGTGAAAATTAAGGTTAAACAGATTAAATATTGAGTTTATTATACAACAAGAAAGTACATACAAAATATTACATAAAATATTATATAAAATATTATAAAATACTATATAAGAAGATACTGTACATAAAAACTTGATAAACTTTAATATAGACATAGAAGTGAATTGAAAATCCCAGACAATGCATGTCTAAAATTGACACAAGACATCTTTGAGATATTTTTATGATATGATATCTAAAAGATGTTTTGTATCCCGATTATGGTGCTATCTGAGATCGTTTATGAAACAATAATAATATTTTCAAATTTTAAAAAACAAAAGAAAGAGATATTAAGGGCAAATGTGAGTCAAGGCGCGGATGTTGTGCATGAAATTTTTTTAATAAAAATTCAGAATGTTGATCAAAATGATGTAATTGCTTTTTAGTCTTTATGATGAATGTTTCGGCTTCGAGCCATCTTCAACATAAATATGATACATTACGTATCACGTTCCATATGTTCTCCACTGTGTGGGATGAGAATAGAATTGATTTTTCAAAATCTAATCTCTTTTTTCACGAATCAATTGGTAAGCCAAATGAGTTGTTGTTATTGTTAAACAGCTTTAAAAAAATGACATATTTTATTTGTTTAAGCAAATTTCTAAGTGAAATCATAAAATAAACTCATCCACAATAAGGAGCAAAGGAACTTGAAGGACGATGCAGTATTGCAAATTCGGCGCATAAACATGATATCACGATATCACGATTTCTCAGTTAATATATATTATAATACATTATATTGTTGGGAACGGCATCAAGATTGAAGTGTGCGCGATGTTAGTGTAAAAATGACGGTAACAAAAGTAAGGAGACAATGCACAAAAAAAAAAATATATATATATATATATATAATAATCAATAATTGTGAAAGTTATAGAAAATAAAAAATGTTGTTACAATTTATTGAAAATAGAGATAATGTCGTTATCTAAACATACAGTGTCTGATTGTAAATTTAGGCTATTCTTTTGGCGCTTAATATGAATCATTTCTAAGATTAACCGTTCTAAGATTAAAAGGGTAAAAAACGTTCTCTGTCCAAGATTTCAACATTTTTCTGTCAGAAAAGGTAAATTTGAACTTCGATTTTGTTTCCACTCGATAATCGACCTTTTTGTTTTCGATTTCTCGATTATTGATGTTACCTTGCCTTAGCCGTTTTTTCTTTATAATAAGGATAAGATTCTATTTTGTAGGAATAGTTGTTTTCTCAAATAAAGTACGTTATCTGTATACAGCAAACTCTGTTCCTTATAAGCACATCCTACTGCGCAATCATGCTCTGATTACAACATTTCCCAATCAAATTCGTGAGAAAAAATTTAGTCTATGATCTGTAATAACTGAATGTGTAGTTGTACTTCTGTTTATATGACTTTTGTGTTCAAACATTCTGGTCTTTAATAGTCTGCTCGTTCGTCCAACATAAGATGCATTGCAGTCTCTGCAGGACAGTTTATAAATTACATTCATTTGCAAAAAATTGGAGACTGTCTTTATGTTTCTTGATAATGGGGGAGGAGAGACTCTAGTTTGTTTAGATTATAATAAGATATTCTTATATCCAAATCTTTTATAACATGTTTGAATTTATGAGAGACAGAATGAATTAATGGAATTGTAAACCACTTTTTTACAGTGTCTTTAGAATTTTGACAATCTTTTGTTGGCTGTGATAAAATACAAGATATTTTAACCGTATGCGTAATGGTGTCAAAAATGAATTTGAAAGGGCAATCGTTGTCGAGTAATATGTTGATAATCTTCCGTAAATTGTCATGGTGAAATTTTGGATGTGAGAGAAGAAACGCCCTATCAACATGTTTATTATGGTTCCTCTTTTTGGGGAAAGAGAATGTTCAGATAAAAAATTCAAGTATTTTCCCGAAAAAGTTGGTTTATGATACCAATCAAATTCAATAAAATTGTTCTTTATTATCATGGTTACATCAAGAAAATTTAACTTTTTTCCTCCAATTTCTAAGATAAATTGTAACCTTAGGCAGAAACTATCAAAAATATTTAAGATGTTTAAGATATTGTCGATAGAATTTGAAGGCACTGCCATAGCGATGTTATCGACATATCTAAAATAAAAAGGCAAACGAAAGCCCAAAATCTCAAGGGCCCTATTCCAAATCACGTATTACCAGGTCCGAGATAACCGAAGCAGTTATTATCTGTCTAATGCATTTCAATAGCACAAAAGCTATTTTCTATTAGTAGAAACTTACTTGACAACAATTATCCTCTCAAATTCATTTTTGACACCATTAACTCACGGTTAAAATATCTTGTTTTTTATCACAGTCAACAAAAGTTTATCAAAAATTCTAAAGACACTATAAAAAAAGTAGTTTACAATCCCGTTCATTCATTCTGTCTCTCTCATAAATTTAAACATGTTATAAAAAATCTAGATATAAAAATCTTATTATAACCTAAACAAAGAGTCCTCCCCTCCCCCCATTATCAAAAGACATAAAGATAGTCTCCCCAATTTTTTGCAAATGAATGTGATTTATTCAATATATCAAGCCATCACGTTTATTCATCATTAAATATTATTGCTGTAATCACGTACACAGCAATAATAACAACTTTAGCTTCGTCGAACAAATCTTTATAACTCATTTTCCATAATTGAATGAAAACTCTCATTAATACTATGACTGCCATGTATATCTAATTGTATACACATCTATGTAGATTCATACCACATGTATCAGTTTGAATACACATTTTCTATACCTATTATCATTTAAATCTTGAATACAATGCATTGAATATAAAATAACTAATAATATCTTAGATAGCACTCAGAATTTGTAAAGCAATATTAAATTAAAAGTTAAAATTAAAATTACGACCAAAATGAGCTAGAATGGTAGTGAGATGTTGTTAATCAATCGACCTCATTGCAATTAAAGTAAAAATATATATTTAAATGTACATACAAACGTTTCGACTGCACCACAGTCTTCCTCAGTGAATAAAATAATATAAATGAATAAATAAATAATTGACGGTGAACATAAGTAATCAGTATGATGGAACTCAGAATGGAAGTCAGAAAATAAGGTAAAATAATAAATTAAAATTAGGTAGTTATAACACATCGTTCAATAAGTCCCGAGACTAACCCAGTGATGGCACCAGTAATGAAAAATCCTTATGATTTTTAGGAAGTACTAACCTTCAAACGATACGTATTAAAATTTCATGACAATCGGAGCATAAACTACTGAGTTACAGTGATTTAAGCGACGCTAATTTTGCAGTATTGACTTCATCATTAGAGCCAAATCTCTTTCCCTGGAGCATTTTTTTGAGGTGTCTGCAAACAGCCAGTAATAACTGGGGGCCAGATCTGGAGAATACGGCGGAT
>JANQDE010000211.1:102873-134211 GCA_037157785.1 Cephalotes varians
GATTTAATATATAGACTGAAAACAATAACATAAATCAATATATGACAAGATCAAAGTTAGACAACCTTGCGTATGTTTTATGTATTAATTTATCGGTATCGCAATTCATTTTTCACGCACTTACTTTACTTTCCTCGTGTAAAACCGCTATGGTATTGACATTCGTAGACGAAAATCCTCTATGGTTTTAGTCGTTATTCCGTATCGTAGAATTTGTCCTTTTGAAACAAAAGAATTGATACTATCCTCGTCACATATGGAAGTCCGAACGTTAAAATGAGTGATAGAAATCAAGCGATTCAAGTGTATGTAATTCTATTGGGACGAAAGAATTTATAATATATAAGTTAGAATTAATTACCGAGAGAATGTAATTAGTATTATTAGATTTCGTACTTGCTGCGAACTTTGAAATAATTGTTTAAATGAGAAGTGACAGTTGCCCAGTGATTGACCCTGATCTTGTCATGATAAAATCAAAAACAATAGTGAGCGAAATGCTTCAATCTGCTCGATCGCTATTTTTCGGTATACAATGTGTTGTTATTATAGAGATCAGTGACCCGTACTATTTTTGCAATAGGTTGAGACATTTAAATTGTGTACTGCGTGTCTTTAATAAATTAATACCTCGCCAATTCGTTTAGTACGTCAAAGTAAGATGCATCAAATAACTCAGTATCACTATTTAAGTTCAAGCCAGATTTTTGCTCTTTTATATGAATCATTTCCGAAACAATTCTTTTATAAAAATTAGATTCCCGGTCCATAATCTTAATGCCTTCCCAATCAAAGGAATGGTTGCATTCAGTAATATGTTGAGAGATAACTGAGTGTCTTGATTGATATTGTTTTTATGTTCCTTTAATTTAGTTTTAAGTTGTCGCTTTGTTTGTCCTACATAGGACGCTTCGCAATTATTGCAGAAAATTTTATAAATTGCATTATTTTTTGAAAATAAAGGATCTTTATCTTTATGTACTTTTACAAATTAACTTAATTTGTTTAAACAACGGAATCCTACTAGTCGCTTTTGTTTTATCAATGTTGGCGGCTATAAATTTCGAAATAGCATGTACATATGGTAAAACTATAACTTTGCGCTCTTTGTTATAATTACTGTCATTAGAGTTTTTTGTAGTAACAATGCATTAAATTTATATAATATATTGTGAATTTATATAATATATGTGAATTTTGAATTGAATAAATTGATAGAGAGATCTCTATCAATTTATAATAGCCAAAAATTTTTATTAAGAAATATATTTTATTAAAAAATGTATTTTGTATTCTTTACGGATTTGAAATTAGAAGCATTTAACTACAACAACCGCTGAATACTATTATATGATCGTATTTAATGTTAAAAAAGAAGTGACTAAATATGTGATTTACACTGACTCGAAGCAGGATATTTGTTATCCTTATCCTTTATCTGTTATCTCTGCCGTGCTGCGTATGTCCTTTAAGCACATAAATAAAAAAATTCTCTTATAAATATTTTGATATACATTAAGTTTGAAGATAAAAAATTTTTTTATATATAGTCACATATAAAATTAAAATATAAAATTAAAATAAGAAAAAGAATAACTTCTAATATTCTAAATTCTATGGATTCTCGAAATTTCAAATGTCAAGATAAACAAGAACTACTGAGAATTCTTTATACCAATCAATTAGTGTAAAAAAGAAAAAACACATAAATACTTTTAAAAAAAAATGATGCGATTTACAATATGCAATTACATATCTTTTTTAAAAAGTAATTGTATGATTTTTTTGTACCGATTGATTCATCTTTATTTAGTCTGTGCATAATAATATTAAAGTTCAGTTACTAAAAGTTTTAGTTACTAAAAAATGAATAACTTCATGTAACTTTAAAAAATCGTTTTTTTTTGAGAAATTGATTTTGTTATTATTCTTCCTTGTCAAATTATACAACTTTTGTTTAAAACGTTTCTTTCTAAAATACTTTCTTTTTAGATATTCAAATGTTTCAATTATATGCTTTATCCTGTATAAAATATGGTTTTTTTAGCTTAAGAAATCTTTATTATAAAACAATTATTTGACAGAGAAATTGGCATAATAGTCGTAACACAGAAACACCGAACTAAATAATTGTATCTGACATTACAAATTTACTTTTTTCTTTTGTTTCTTTTGTACTCTGCATCACAATTTCAACTTTTGCTTCCATGCAAAGTCCTAATCAACGTTAGGTCCTAATCAAATCTACAATGCAATATTTATTTTGCATATGTAAAAATCATTGTAGCTTTATATTCATTTATAAAAAAAATATTTTATATATATATATTTTAACATTGTATGTGTTATATACAGAATATATTAAAAGTCCTCACCTTTGGATAAATATCTTGAAAAATAAGCAATTTTGAAAAAAATTTCATACAAAAATTCTAGGATTTTAAAGAAAACTGACGGGAATTACTGACAATTGCAATCCAGCGGAAATCTTTAAAACGACTTTATAGATCATGTAACTGTACAGGATGCGTCATCAAAATCCCGACAAATTTCAATTTAAATTTCCCTCCATATTGTGCTTCCGTCAAATGTCACTTTTGACCATTGAGTAAGTCTTCTAGTAAAGTTATAAACTCAAAATGGTCGCGGCGTCGACACCAGGCAGAGAATATAATCGAAGAGCCACAATTATCGAAGGCCTTCGCGCTGGACGATCACGCTAACGCAGTGGTCGCAACGAAATGCCCTTTTCGAGCCGATTTCTGAAGCGACGCCTACTGTCCTCCCCATTACCGTTCAACGCTCGGCGGCCGAGCCGGGTCGAGTGGGGGCTCAGAAAGGCCTTTTGATAACAAATACACTCCTCAAAATTTCAAGTCGTTACGACACCCCCATTCAAAATGACCGCTCAAATGTCGAAATTTCATGCACTTAGCGTTATTCAGGATCAACTGCATGGAAGTGGCATGAATCTAATCGCGCGCGCGCGATATCTGGAGGATGATCGGTATCTATGTCAAAGGGTAGCTTTTTTGAGAAATCAAAATACATATTTTACCGTTTTTTGTTATTTTCGTTTTTACAAAAATTATTTAGGGGTTTCCACACTTTTGATAAACCATGTGTGTGTGTATATATATATATATATATATATATATATATATATATATATATATATATATATACAGAGCAATCAAGATCAGATTCAGCCTTGACAATCATTGGCCTCTTCTTCGTTTATTTGTGTTTTACTTACGCGGTCTTGTTAAAATTTATCATTGTTTATAATAAATATATTTTCAGCTGTTTATGATAAATATTGTTATGTATTACAAGAAACATCAAAATATAGCATGATAAATCACCTTGATATGATGGAAACATCGGAATTAATGCTGTCACATGTAAAGACTTCTTTATTTGAAAAGAATTATAATTATCATAAACTGTTAAAGAAACAAATGTTATAAATACATTAAAATAAAAAATAAAATTTTATTATTTTATAACATTAAAATGCAAAAGATTTTTTTTTCATATAAAAAGTACAAAATAATATATTTTAATGTGAAAACAATTTTTCTAAATATATTATTTTAAATATTGTAAGATAATTAACAAGCGCGCCCAGATAGCGCCAAGTATATCGTTTAGGCACAAGCAGCGATCATAGCGCTGACACCGCGATAACACGTGATCGATGTATCGATCAATCGATACATTACGCCGCTAGAAGACCGTGATGGAAGCATAGAGATAATACACATAGAGTACGTTAGCCATAGGTGCGCGCCTAAGTGGAAATGACTTGTCGATAGAAAGAGAACGAATATCGCTGTTCCCTCTATCTGTCTCTCATTAATAACGTCGCATGCGTCGTTAGAAAGAGATAGATAGATGGAACAGCGATACTCCGTCTCTTTCTACGGACAGGTCATCTTCCCGGGGGATTCACATACTCTATGTGTATTATCTCTATGGATAGAAGACCTTAATTTTGGGCCAATAAGGAATCGCGGAACAGGCGATCCGCTTTGGAGTAACTGCCAGTATGTGACACTCCCCGAAACGGGATACAATGCGGTCGTAGCTGTATCTCGGGAGTCGTCCGACTAATTAAGTCATGATATCTATGATCGCGTGGAGTAGCGAGTAAAAGTTGTCAGTTCGAGATTAAAATGCGCTCGCCAGAAACTCAAATCAGTGGTTCATATTTGAATTTCCCGATACTTTTTTTCCTTCTTTCTCAATTCCATGGTTCGCATGTACATCATCCTGATAAACTCTCGGCTCAATAAATAACCACCGGATATAGCTCTTTCAACTCAGAAGTGGGATAAAAACAAGAACAAGACGAAATTAAGTTCGGGTAAACCTCGAAATAATGTTTTGGATTCGAGATCGAATCCGGAACGGGGATCGAGATCGGAGTAGAGATCGAGATCGAAAATCGGCGTTTGAGTCCTCGCATGAAACATCTGTCGCGTTGCGTCAGTTTAGTGTGTGCGAGAGTGAGTGCTCCATAAAGAGTATCGCAACACGAAAAGAACGGAGATGGTGAGAACGAGAGAACAACAAACAATGGACGCGGTTGGAGCGACTGTCCGTAGAACAATTAAAAAAAGAAGCGCAGCAGTTTTACTTGCCGACGGCAGGCGATAAGAAAAGCTTAATAGGAACAATACTGGCGTTCCTCGAAAAGAACGACGAAAGTAGCACGGATGAACGTCCGGCTGCCGGCGGAATGGAAGCGCCCGCTGGCGAAGTGCTGCAGCTGGTTCTTGCTTCGGTAAACGGCATTTTGCAGCAACGGAGAGAGGCGCAAAGGCAACAGAAACAATTCCTGGAAAAGTAACAACAGCAGTACGCACAGCTTGTGTAACTTCTTATTAGAAGAGAGGAAACATCGATAGCAGCTCCGAGCGATCCAGCTCGAGCGAACGACGGGAACGAGCCGTTGACAATAAATCAGTCAAGTTTGCCGTCGGCAGCCACAAACGACTTCGCATTAGTTCAAAGAGTGTCGGGAAATGCGGTAGCCTGGTTGACTTTACAGGTACCAGAATTTGGTGGTACTGAAGAAGAAAACGGCAAATCTGGATTCGAAGAGTGGATCGAGTGGCGCAGGTGCATGGCGCATCGGATGGAGTAACCCTACTGGTAGGCTCGAGCAAATTGAAGTCGGTCAAACGTTGGTACGAAATTCAAACTAGCCTGGAGCAGCCATGGAATCTTAGAGCAACCAAGGCTGAGATGAAGAAGATATTTGATCGAAAAATACTTTTTACAAAGCAATGCAAAAGGTTGAGGCTAGAAAATGGAACGCAATGAAAGAAACCTTCGATCAATATGCGATCGATAAATTAGCTTTAATACACCGATTAGACCTCTTGGACAAAGACTCCATACAATTATTGGCGGGAGACATTTTGCAAAGCTCATTTCGAGCTACGGTTTTATCGGTAGCAACTAACACTTTGGATGTGTTCTTTGAGAAGATGAGACACATCACCTATAGCATTTCCGAGAAAAGAAAGGTACTACTCAGAACGGACCTCTAAAATCGAAGGAAACCATGTCTAAAAATTGTGATAAAAAGAAACACCACCACAAGGAGTGTCGAGCAGAAGCGACCTGCTTCTATTGTAAGGAAAATGGACACAGGAGATTTGACTGCCCAACACTTAAGAGGAAGGATCACAGGTTATCATCAGCAACGCAGAGCCTCGCGACGACAGCAGCGAGCGTGGAATCCATCGATTTACCGATAGCATCCATGATAGCAACAGTGAACAAGGTCTTGGCTACGATGAAAGTGAACAACCCGTTCGTGGAAGTGAATAAAGTGAACGAAAAAAGTGCAATCTTTTAGCGCTTGTAAACACAAGTAGTCCTGTCTCATTTATTAAGATAAACTTTTCGTTAAAATACATAGAGTCCGCATGCGATATTGTAAAAACCGTAGAGACTAAGCTTAGAAATTTGAATAGCGAACCGTTAGACACAATAGGAAAAACAAGGGTCAAGATCACCTTAACTAAGTTACACGGTGTTGATAATGTAGATTTATTTGTCTTGAAGTTCTTCAATACGTTCGAAGGTGACTTGATACTTGGTCGAGATTTCTTAACAAAAGGAAAACTAACTCTAGTTTATACGCCGGTCTCGCAAGGTGATCGGGTGAACGTGTTGATCTATTTGCTTCTCTTCCCCTTTATAGAGAAGAATTACAATGAAACCGACCTAGAACAGATAATAAATAATGCATTAGATTTAGGAATAGAGATCATAGAGAAAATCAAATCATTACTGACGAACACTTACAAAGAAGCGAAAGAAATCGTAAATGACGATTACACGGTACGAGTCAAACTTAAAGATACTTTGGCATATGCTTTTGCACCGAGACGTCTTGCACATGTTGAACGATTACAATTAAGAGAAATTACCGATACTCTTAAGCGCGGCATTATTAAACCGAGTATTTCTCCGTACTGCGCGAGAGTAGTACTGGACAAAAAGAAAAACGGACAAGTCAGATTATGCATCGATTTAAGACCGCTTAATAGCCGAGTAGAGAAACAGAAATACCCTTTTCCTCGAAGATTGCCTCGAAGCTAATGAAATTAACAAAAAAAAAGATATTCACGTTACTGGATTTGAAAGACGGCTTTCACTAAATTCACGTGCATAAAAACTTGACAAAATATTTTTCATTTGTTATCCCAGACGGGCAATACAAATACACCAGGTTATCCTTCGGTTATTGCGAAGCACCAACTGAATTTCAAAAAAGAATCGTGCAAATTCTTAACCCACTTATAAGAGAAGACAAGGTTATAGTGTATATCGATGACATACTAATTCCTACGCGGACGATAGAACAAAATTTGGCCACGTTAGAGAAAGTATTAATTGAAGTAGATTAAAACGTTGAGTAAATACGGTTTTAAACTCAATTTAAATAAATGCCAATTTCTCAAGACTATAAAATCGAGTTTTTGAAGTACATAATTTCTGCAAAAGGGATCACGTTGTGTCCGAGACATATTAAGGCAATTAAAAAAATTTAAGCAATCGAGAAACGTTCAGGAAGTGCAATACTTCTTAGGATTATGTAGTTATTTTCGAAAATTTATTTAAGATTATGCGTTAAAAGCACGACCGCTACAAGATTTGCTTAAAAAATCATCCGAATTTAAATTTGACAACCAATGCATAGAATCATTTCAATCTTTGCAAGAGGAACTGACTTCAAAACCCATACTATGCGTTTATGCCGATTCGGCAGCAGAAAAGAAACTGCACACAGATGCATATAGCTTAGGATTGGCAGTAATTCTGCTACAGAAACAGACGGGAAATTTATGGGATCCCGTCGTGTACTTTAATCAGATGACTAATCAAACCGAAATAAGGTACTACAGCTTTGAACTCAAAATGTTAGTCAAGGGTTTAGCTATCTTTGACAAATTTTCGATAAATTTTCGATAATATCGCTAATCCTAAGAAAGATTACACGTCTTTTATCTTCTTGGGTGCAGGAAAATTTTCACTGCGTGTAGTTTACTTAGACTAGGCCGTATTCCATGTTAGCGATTGTGAGAGCAGTGGAAAGATTCCATTTGTATCTATACGGAATAAATTTTACTATCGTAACCGATTGTAATGCGCTAGTATACGCGGTATAAACAAAGCGAATCTGAATCCACGAATAACACGGTGGATATTGACTCTATAAAATTACACGTTTACTCATCGTCCGGGTAAAAAAATGTCCCACGTAAACACGTTAAGCCGAAGCATAGCGTATGTAAACGAGCTGCCTCTCGACAGAAAGCTTGAATTTAGACAGCTCACCGATCCTAGAATTAAAGAAATTGTAAAAGAATTAGAATTTAGCAATAATGACAATTTTGAATTGATAGATGGATTATTGTATAAGAAAGACAATGATGCGTTAAAATTTGTAGTACCTTGTACGATGATAACAAGTATATTGCGTGCTCATCACGATAAAATGGCTCACTGCGGCGCCGAAAAAAATTATAATGGAATTAGCAAGAGTTATTGATTTCCATGTATGAGAAAGAAAATTTACAAATATATTGAAAATTGTCTTACCTGCTTAATGGCAAATGATTCGACACATCGACGAGAAGACGGAATTGTATCCGTCAAACAAATCTCTCGAGATACTACAAGCGGACTATTTTGATTCCTTGCAGGAAACTGCAGGAAAATATAAACATATATACATTTTAGTTGTAGCAGATGCATTTACGCGCTTTACATGGTTGTATTCGACGAGATCCACGGGAACAAAAGAGGTAGTGGATCGTTTATTCGTTTAGTAGGCCGACCGAAATAATTACAGATAGAGGAATGGCTTACATCCCGAGAGTTAACCGTTTTCTTAAGAGCTCGCTTATGAAATTAATTGATTCTTCCGAAGATTGGAAACAACATCTTGGCCATATGCAATATATCATTAATGACACATATCATTCAATAATCAAAACGAGTTCTTCACAGCTAATGTTAGGCTATGAAAAGCGAAATCTTTCAGACTTGCGTTGACACGATTTATGAATTAGCCGATATTGATTTCAATTTGATAAGCGACCGAGAAAAAAGCGAGGCAAAGCACAAAAGCGACCGAAACTCGAGAATATAACAAGGAATATTGCGATAATAAATACAAAAAACTGACGCTTTATAAAGAAGGTGATTTAGTGAGTATACAAGATTCGCGAATTAAACCAGGAGAGAACGCTAAGTTGAAACCTAAATTTCACAGACCTTACCGTATTACAAAGGCGCTAGGTAATAGTCATTACGTCATTCAGGATATTCCAGGCTTTAATTACACACAAACACCCTTGGACACAATTTTGTCCTCCGACCGGATAAAGCCCTGGATGACGATTGACACTGAAAAATAAAACAAGAAAAAAAAGAGAGAACTCGTTATCAAAAAAATCTTAGATAAAACTTAAGTAATACTAGAAATAAGATTGTATGTGAAATAGATTGTAATTAGTTATAAGTGATTAGAAAATAAGGAATCTCTTATAAGTTTATAAGATAATAAAGAATTATTTACCTGCTTTTAAAGCAGGAAATTTACTTACCTGCGATGCGTAGCGAATGACACTCGAGTCAACTAACATTAATATAACGAAGATACTTGTAAATGCCCGCGACATCGAGGATGAAATCAAAGACCAGGATGGTCGAACTGTAAGATAATTAGCAAGCGCGCCCAGATAGCGCCAAGTATAACGTTTAGATACAAGTACAGCAATATATCATAGCGTTGACATCGCGATAACACGTGATCGACGAATCGATCAATCGATACATTATGTTGCTAGAAGACTGTGATAGAAGACCTTAATTTTGGACCAATAAGGAATCGCGGAGCAGGCGATCCGCTTTGCAGTAACTGCCAGTAAGTGCACTCCCCGGGACGGGATACAATGCGGTCGTAGCTGTATCTCGTCCGATTAATTAAGTCGTGATATCTATGATCGCGTGGAGTAGCGAGTAAAAGTTATCAGTTCGAGATTAAAATGCGCTCGCCAAAAACTCAAATCAGTGGTTCATATTTGAATTTCCCGATACTTTTTTTCCTTCTTTCTCAATTCCACGGTCCGCACGAACACCTGATAAACTCGGGGCTCAATAAATAACCACCGGTTATAACTTTTTCAATATTATATTTCAAAAATTATTCAAGATAATAACATTGTTGTAAATATTATATCCCAAAAACTATTCAAGAAAGGAAAAATGGCATTTTGAATAATTCGTGCATTAAAAAATGAGAGTGAATTAAGTATATAGGAGAAACCATTTAAAAAAAACGCGCCATGCTACCTATCACTGATGGTGTGGAAATGATAGCACTTTGTAATTTTTCTTGCCACAAAGAAGAAAAAAAAAACAATAATGTGTCGATATGTACATCGATCAATATGTGAGTGCACAATTAATTTTAAAATAAAACTATCTCTATTTATAACTAGTTTTATCACAAATTTAATTCTATTTATCTACTGTCAATAATAATAAAGAAATTATTATTTTCAATACAAGTTGCTAACATATCAAAAAGTGCTTCATAAAAGTTTTACGATAAAATGAGTTCTATTTATCCATGTCAACAATATTTTTTTAGAATAATTATTTTTGAAATTTTTTTAAACTTTTAAAAAATTTGTAAAATAATTATTTTAAAAAGATATATTATATATATTATTGACAGAGGAGAGATGGATGAACAGAGGTAATTTTATTGTAAAACTTTTGTACAAAACATTTTTTAATATCTTGAATAATTTTTGATATATATTTTGATATATAACGAGAAAAACCTGAGAATTATTGGGTTGAGTAAAAAGTAATTTCATATTTTTAGGTAAAATTAAAAGACAAAATTTTCATATTAAAAAATAATTTTATTCAATAATGTATTCACCGTTTTTTTCAACAATTTTGCGCCACCTTTCAGGCAATTTAAAAATTCCATCCTCTTAGAACTTCCTAGTTTTATAGGCCAAAAACTCTTCAAGGTGTTTTTTGCAATCTTCCAAAGAAGTGAAACTTTTTCCAATAACAGAATTTTGCAAAGATCTAAATAAATGAAAATCTAACGGTGCAATATTAGACGAGTAAAGCGGATGAGGCAAGACATCCCAAACTGCAGTAATTTTTGCCGTGTTGTCAAAGAGACGTGAAGTCTAGCGTTGTATTGATGAAACACGAGACCATGACGATTTGACAATTCTGGACGCTTTTCGTCAATTGCTGCCTTCAAACGGTCTAATTGGGAACAAAATTAATATTTCTCCAAATTAATCATCTGGTTTTGCAGAAACAGCTCATAATACACAATTCTTTTGCAGTCCCACCAAATACACAACATGACTTTCTTCGCGTGGACATTTTACTTCGGTGTGGTTTGTGGTAGTTTATCTTTTTCCCCACGATCTTTTGCGCTGTACATTATTATAAACTATCCACTTTTTATCGCCGGTTATCATCCATTTCAAAAATGGACAATTTTCATTGCATTTGAGTAATAAATCGCAGATAGAGATGCAGTCCATTAAATTTTTATCGCTTAAATTGTGGGGTACCCAAATATCGTACTGAGAGTACGTAACCAAATGTGTGTAAATTACAACGGTTTACAACGGTCTTTTGTGATACGTCGATTATCTCTGTGATCTCTCGTGTCATATAATGTGGATTACTTTCGATTAAACTTTTGATTTGATCATCATCAATCTCCAAAGGTCTACCTGAGCACTAACGATCTTCACAAGTCGTATCACCGGCACGAAATTTCGCAAACCAATTTTGGCACACACATTTGCTTACGGCATCTTCTCTCTACATCACACATATTTTTTTTCTGGTTTGCGTTGCATTTTTTCTCTAGCGAAAATAAAAAAGCATCAAACACCGAAAATATTGTTTGTTTCGCTCCATCTTTCAAAAGCCACTAAATAAAAATTGCTGAGCCGATTTTAATAAGCGACAGCTTAAATGGCGCAGGAAAACATAACCTTTAAGAAAAGAATATAGTTTCGGATGGAATGAAGATTGCAGCAAACACTTTCTGATAATGATATCTATTCACAAAATACGAAATTACTTTTTACTCAACCCAATACTTTACACATGAGGGGTAATTTCATCCTTTCAAACCGTTTTCAAACCGCAACTGATATTTTTTAAGTTCATCTTTATACGTTACTTATATGTACTCAAAGTTTCATTAAAATTGGAGCGTAATTTGAGAGGTCTCTCTTAGTTTAGTCTGCTCTATCTATTGTAGCTCGACAACTACAACAGATAATAAGATCGATATCGCATAGCAACAAGAATTGCAATATCGAAATTGCGGTCACAATTGCGAATTAGGACGAATCTTTCGGAAGGCCTTAAAAGCAAGCTTGCACATATTGCAAGCATTTCGATAGATTCCAAAAAGAGCAAGCACGCTAAACCGCATAATAATGTACAGCGCAAAAGATCGTGGGGAAAAAAGATAAACTTCCAAAGACTCCTTAGATGTAGGCCTACAAAACTGCGTGGCACACAGTCTTTCAAAGGATGTGCGTTTGCAAAAACTTGCAAATGCTCACGGCCGCTGACCGCGCGCATTTGCCGTAACGATGACCCGATTAAACGGAAATATAAGCGCCCGCTAAAGATAGAGGTCGAAGAGTTTTACAATACGTGCCAGTCGGAGACTACGTCCGATACGTCTCGACTTCGCGATCTACGCGTAGTAGTATGATAAGTTGCGAGCGATTACGCGAGTTAAAGTAAAGTGATTGTAATAATTAAATAAATCAGTGTTTACTAAGTGTGTTTGAAGTGACTTGACATTCCGTTTTACCACACCTTGGCATTCCTCTCGTTCCAATTCCTAAGGCGGGCTATACCCATGAAAATTACTTTGTTGCACCGAGAGATACAACACTATATGTATACAAGTGTTATCACGAGAGTAACCGGACATTCTGTATTTACATCTATACATCAAGTGTATTTATGAGCATCACTTATAAATATCGTTGTAATCGGAAAAATATATATTCCTTTCCAATGTATGCATTTGTCGATAATATCAATATTTAATTTAATTTAAAATGTTAATTAAAATATTAATTTAAAAAGAATAATAATTTATTTTTACAAAACTGTTTTCTATCCTAAAAAATACGCTGTAGTGTCTCCTTATAGAAAAAATATATTAACGAGAAATATATTTGGCGCTACCGCATCTCTTAATTAATTCTTATAAATAACTGAAATAATTAGAATAATATGTGCAGTGTGTGCCTATTGACGTGTCTAATCGGCGCCGAGATTTGGGGTTTCTGGCGCGATTTAAGAGATGGGTGGGAGCACAGTACTCGACTTAAATCACAGAACGCAGTGATTGTCACTAGCAGCGATATAGTGGGCGTAATGAGTCTCACAGCCTCTTCCATCATTGGCTCAATTCTATGCTGGAAACACGTGCAAACTATCATCAATAAACTGGTCGATGTAAGTCTTATTTAATTAACCGTTATTGCAATTGATATTCATATTTATCATACTCAGTTTATCTTTATTAAAGTGCGATGAAAAACTGGGAATAGTCTCGCCGAAGAAAATTCGACGACACACAATCCTCTTGACACTGTGCAGTCTTCTCTATTCCATTGTTATCTCGTGCCTCGATGTCTATGCATGGACCTATGAAGTGAACAAGAAACGGAACAAGAAACTGAATGACAAAGGTCCGATCAATTACGTACCTCTGTATTTCATGTATATAGTCATCATCATGATGGAAGTTCAATACGCCATTGCTACGTACAACGTGTGTCAGAGATTCTGCAGGCTTAACAAGAGTCTCGAGAATATCCTTAAAAGCGGCAGGATTACAGATCAATTCAGGAAAGATCTTGGATTAGGTACGCATCATTATAATTAATTGTTCAAAAATTATTTGACAAAATGATCAAGAAACATAGTCTCGCGATAAATTTTCCTTTCTGTATATATACGTGAACTGGCAAATTGCAAATACCCGAGATTATCTGATCTCAATAACGACTGAATCAAGTTCTGAGTAGATTCAATCGATAGCTTGGATTCGAATTATATGATAAAAGTATTTTTCTCTGCGTGTTTTACTAGCGAAAATATCACGATGCAAAGTCCAAAGTTTTGCTTTATTTGCTTTAGGGCAATTTTGTTTTAAGAAACATCGTCGACGTCGTCGTCGTTGCCGTGGATATGCACGGTTGAATCTTTTGTCACCAGAGACGATCAAGCTTAGCGTAAGATAATGCCACATAGCCATTGCTTCTTTTTTGCGCGTCCGATTGGCGGTCGACGTCGTGAATTTCGTGATATAACAAAGTTTGATAGCTGGTAATAACCCTTGGTTTCCATTGCCGTTATAACATGCGTTAAACGCGCGCGTTTGTGCACAATAATATTTCTATGCGCGTATTGCATAAATTTGCTCCCAATTTATTATTTGCATATACATGTAATATTGTATTTAATAGAAAAAGACAGTTCAAAAAAATATTATGTGATATTATGTGAAATATATAATAGATAGTAGAAAATAGTTTGAATCTAAATCTGTTGCAAAAAAGCAATTTAGAAGTCATCCCTGAAAAAATAAAAGAAATTAATAGAATAGATTAACATATATATTATTTCACAATTTTTATGTATTTTTTGTTGCTAAACTCGTCGTTTTCGCAAAAAGTATTATTCAATAATATTACATACTATTTTGTAATTTGATAAGCTGTCAAAATTCGACTAAACTTAGCCGTGTTCAACAGCTAATTCGATGCATTATCATAATGCGCATCCAGAAAGTTAAACATTTTTTATTTCAACGCGCTACAACACAATCGCCCGCATAAAAAACAGCATTTGGTGAACGCATAAAGATGAATATTATAACACGTGGCAACGCGTGCATGCAAACTAGGGGTTAATTAGTTTTACGATAATTAAGTTATGTTCAGAAAACGCGCTATTGTGTCATTATATCTTTATTTTTTTATTAGATAAAATTTTTCTTCAAAAATAGATATTATTTATTTTAATGGTGTATATTCTCAACAACTCATATTATTGTACAGAATTTCTTATAGTCACACGCTCGGGATCAAATGTAACAATAAAGAGGTTATCTTAATCCATTAAGTCCTGAATGGACGTTGTTTCATTGCATTATTCAACGGTAGTATTGTCTAAAAAAAAGGGTTGTAAAAAATTTTAAAATAGGCATTTCTGACGTGAAATTAACTGAACTTTCAGAATCTAATATCAAATTTCCCGGAAAATGCACCTGTAACAAACTATATATGGTTTTTTCCAAAAAACGCGCATTTTTTAACTTTTTTTTTTCTTTATCTCGTATTTTCACATTGAAATCATTTTAGAATTCCTGTTTGAACTAAAGAAATCGCGTCCTCGAATCTTAAACTTTAAATTGTGTATGTGAGCANCGGAAAAATCGTCAAAAACTTCAGAAATTTTTTATTTGAAAATGATGAACTTTTGAAAAAAATTTTACTGAGCAAAAAGTTTTTAAAATTGATCAAAGAATACGCTGTAATTTTTTTAGAATTTTTTGGGACGTTTTTACATTTTTCAAATTTGGCGATTTTGAAAAATTAAAAAAGTCTTCTAAAAATTCTAAAAAAATTACAGCGTATTCTTTGATCAATTCTAAAAACTTTGTTTAGCAAAATTTTTTGCAAAAGTCCATCATCTTCAAATAAAAAATTCCTAAAGTTTTTGACGATTATTCCGCGGTTTTCTTTTATAGTYYATCATTTTTKARTAATTARTTGATAATCAAATTCWCATGGGAARTAAYAGAATTTTTKTATATTATTTTGTAYATACAGCTTTCTTTTCAACGTATAATAATTTTCATTCCTTTTCGTTCACTTCTGTTCTCTGAACAGAATTGATTTGATGATCAATGACTAGATATCATCCAAAAAAATCCAAAAAATTATATTTATAACATCATATATAAAATAGATATTTTTGTGACTTGCTATTGGATTGTATTTTTTATATATCGCGAACCTCCACACGACAATAGTTTGACAGAGTAATTTCTGCATCAAAAAAATATTATTCAAAGATTCTATCATCCTTTGTGAGCAAAAACATTGGTTTCGTAAAATAAAAAGATAGCACTCTCGTCTGGTGCAATTGATAATATTATTTGTTGAAAGATTAGTAGAAAAAATGTACATGTAATACAAAATCGCCAAATTTGAAAAATGTAAAAACGTCCCAAAAAATTCTGAAAAAATTAATTAGCGTATTCTTTGATCAATTTTAAAAACTTTTTGCTCAGTAAAATTTTTTTCAAAAGTTTATCATTTTCAAATAAAAAATTTCTGAAGTTTTTGACAATTTTTTCGCGTTTGAGCCGCCATTTTGGTTGCTTCCGCATTAAATTTTGAAATGCTCACATACACAATTTAAAGTTTAAGATTCGAGGACGCGATTTCTTTAGTTCAAACAGGAATTCTAAAATGATTTCAATGTGAAAACACGAGATAAAGAAAAAAAAAGTTAAAAAATGCGCGTTTTTTTTGAAAAAACCATATATAGTTTGTTACAGGTGCATTTTCCGGGAAATTTGATATTAGATTCTTTAAGATTTACAACCCTTTTTTTTTAGAAAATACTACCATTGAAAAGTGCAATGAAAAAACGTCCATTCAGGACTTAATGGGTTAACTCCGCCTAAAACGGGACCGTAAGTAGTCTTCTTAAGTATGTAGCTCACTGAGAAAAATATTTTGATAACTATTTATTTTATTGACTAACAAAAGCTTTCTTACTTTATCATTTAAAAGTTATGATGTTAAAATAACTAAATTTTAATTAGAACAATTTTTGTTATTCTAACCTAATTTTGATTAAAACAGCAAATTTGATTAGATTAATAAAAATTATATTGTTCTAATCAAAATTTAATGAAAATAACCAAATAACCATTTATTTTTGACACACAACTTGACGAAATATCTTACGAGATACCTTACTTGACGAGATATTCCTTGTCACATCTTTAATTTTTGATCCGAAAGCAATCTCCTCAATTACCTTTTGCTTGTTGTTATTCTTCCTTTGGGTTCATGTTTACACTTATACAAAACAATTAAGCAGCTAACAATTATGTAAAATAACATATAAATAGTAAGCTATCCCCAAAGATTCCACTTGAGCGCTAAAGATACAAGCCTAAGTAGATGACAATATTTATTGCGTTTGTCATGGAGAGGCTATGGAGACATGTCACGTAGGTTAAAAATGTGCTTATACTGAGGTTGACTAATGTGACTATTGGGAGGTTGTGACTATAAAGATGGATTATAAAGAGGTTCTACTGTATTATTATTGTCATAGAAAATAATAATTTTATTGTGATTTTGCCATTAATTCTAAAAAGTTGAGCGTTTATTTCAATGTATCTCATTGTTGTAAATTTAAATTAATATTTATTGTATCTAAAAGTATAATTTAACACACGCACAAAACACACACAAATATACATTATATATATATATATATATATATAACAACCTCTGCATTAATATAACACCCGCGTATCATACATCTACACGCACACATCTATACATTCATTCAAAATCGTCCGACTCTCTAATTATGTACTGCGCTTATTTCGATAATTATTTATTTTTTATATTGATTATTTTATTTATATAATAAATTTTAAATGTTAGCAAAAATCATTTTCGCTTTTTATAATTATTCGGAAAAAAATGTTTCATATATAATTATATATAATTATATATAAAATATATCCATATATATATATATAATTTTTCCCCGGGTAAATTTAAGGACATCGAATCTTCCCCTTCACCCTCGAGGGATCGCATGTGGTCCAGCCTCGAGTTAAAAGGATTAAATTCCTTGATTCGAAATTAGGACCGAAAATTGCACTGCTCTTGGAAAAAGACATCCTTTTGGGACGTTTCTTTGGGACTTATATTCCGGAGCCATAAAAGTATATCAAGAGACACGGTACACAAGTTTACTATACTATATGTATATAGTATAGTATAGCGTCGCGAGACCGAACGTGTCTATTTACGCGAACCGGCGAGTTTCAACTCACAGCACGCGCCTTTATGCTCACGAGACAGAGTTTCTGCAAGCGTCTTTCCATAGTCTCTCCTTTTCAATTCTTCCACTTCGTTAAAAAACCTTCGGGGTTTGGACGTAACAGTTACATTGGCTGCGTTTAGCAGAGAAAGCAGCTTAGTAAGCGCTTTGTGTTGATTGGATTATATTTTTTAATCTAGAGGAATAGTCTCCTATCTCAATTTAGATCTAAAAATATAATCCAATTAGCATAAAGCCTTACTAAGCTGCTTTTTCTGCTAAACGCAGCTACGATGAAAAATGGAGTCAGATAAAAAATGTATTCGTCACTGCCTTTTGTTTTCAAAAAAAAGTGCTGCTGATGCACACAAAATTATTTGTGAGACGTATAATGAAAATATTATAACCATTAGAACGTGTGAAAAGTGATTAAAACGATTTAAAAACAGTGATTTCAATAGCAATAACAAAGAACGCTTCGAACGTCCTGCAGTAGAAGAGGACGAATTGTGGAAAAATGGGAAAAAGTTGTGATAAACGATGAAAAATATGTCGATTAATTTATGTTATATTAATTCTTTTCATTGTAATAAAAAAGATGGCAAAAAATCGGCAAAAACTTTTGCATTAACCTAATACTTTTTCCTACTTTTTTCCTACACATTTCTTGCTCCGTCTCCTTAACCTCTTTCGCGGATATAATCGCTTCATTTCGTTTTTATTCTCAAAAATCAAGTTAGTGTCCGACGCTAGATGCATTAGGGGAATTCCCACTATCCTGTGGATTCCACAATTCTTTTCTTTCGAAGAGATCTAGTCATTATCATGACTCTTGAATGTACTTGAGAGAATTGAATGGAATTCATCCGTTAACAATTGTAAGACACTTTCAGATGGTGATTCATTCTTTTTTGAAAACTCATAAAAATCATTTAAGAAAAATACAGATTAAGACGTGCGTTGTTTTGAAAGCGATAAAACGCAGAGATTGTGGACTATGGAAAATAAAACAAATATCACAGGATATTCCCTCTCTAAGAGGCAAAGATATACGAACATTGCAACCAATAATAACAAATGACTAAAAGTGTCACTTGATATTAGCAAAAAATCAGCTAAAAAGTATATCAAGTCTGTTTAAAACTCATAATACTGAAATATAACGCCTTATGCTCGAAAACGATGTTTTTATTTATTGCTATCTGACACCGCTTTTACGATTGACGACAATATCCTCCTGCGTTCAATAAATCTAAAGAACCATAAAATCATCCCCATACATGACACAGAGATAACAAAATTCTAATTATCTCTCACTTACTAATCATCTTCATTTCTCGATGCTCAATCCAAATTTCGACCAACCTTAAGACAGAACAATAGACAGGGCGGATGATTCCCAACCAACCTTATCTTGCCAATAGACAATAATAAAATCAAAACTAGGACTGTGGGAGGAACCGATTCCATGATGAACTTTCCAACGAAAATAAGAAATCCTAGAAAGGAGTATAAATCCCGTCAACCAAAATCCTAACTCACCGACTTGGCACATCTAACAGAAAAGAAAGGATTCCTATATAAGCCATGACATTTTAAGACTTGCTCTCGTTTTTCTCTCGTTTCTTTCATCTTTTTTGATTCCTTTTTGTGATCCCAGTAACAGTTCATAAGTTCAAATAACAAAACTGCGAAAATAAATATTGTGATAAAAACGAAAAAGTGATAAAAACTATAAAGTGATTCCAAACCTGTCGTTCCACGAACCATTCAGTCTGGTCGAGGAATCTCCGGGATCGAACAGCTAGACTTAAGTTTGGACCATCTACTACAATCAGTGAGTCGTATTTCCCTTTTTATTTTTTCACGAATTTCCCTCTTTGTTTTCTCGATTTCTTTTTTTTCATCGGCCTCTTTCTTTCTTTCTCATCCCTTGAATTTCTTTCTCTATTATTCCCTCGAATTCACAAGCTCTGCTGTTGAACTCGATCTTATTCCTCCAAGTTCGTTGATAATATTCGATGGACTCTTAAATCATTATTATATAAAAAATTTTTTTTTTTATAAATATTGGTTTTGGCAGGCTTTTGACAAGTTTCCTTACCCTTGCAACAAATATTAATATTTTTTATTATTCTGCGAGAGTAAAAATCTTTTGTCCAGACTCACGCATCCTGCAATCCTCGCGCGGACATTCACACACTTATCCTCAAATACTAAAATATTAAGTAAAGCATTAAATAAATAATGGACATAAAAAATAAGTTAAAAGAAGGAAAAATGTTAAATAATTTTATTATCCTTTTTTTATAAATTCAAAATATTTTATTTCGCAGAATAATAAAAAATATTAATATTTGTTGCAAGGGTAAGGAAAATTGTCAAAAGCTTGCCAAAACCAATATTTATAAAAAAAAATTTTTTAATTTGTTTATCGATTGTTAATGATTTTGTCACATCAAATCGCCCACACATCTCGAATTGCACATCGTGACACCATTTCCATCTATATGAAAATCTGGAAATCATTTTCATCTCTATGAAAATCATTTTCATATAGGCCATAGTGGCTTTTCAATCTTTGTGTTGTCTCCAACAATTAGTGTATTACATTGTAACTACGATATTGTGTGTATGCGCTGAAAATTGTAATACTGCAATGCAAAAGTTCCTTCATTGTCTGAGTGAATTTATTTTATTATTTTATTTAATAACTTTTTAAACACACAATATGTGTCGTTCTTCTTTAACTGTGTTTTAATAATGACAGCTCATTCGACTTACCAACCGACCGCGAAAAATATTTAAATCAATTCTAAGCTCTTTCCACACGATGGAGAATATATGAACACTACATGTAATATATCAGAATTATGTTGAAGAAGCTGAGCCGAAACGTTCATGACTGAAAGAAACAATTACATCATTTTGATTACTATTCAGATTCTTTATTGAATAAAAATTTATGCACAACAGCCGCGCTTTGACTCACATTTGCCCTTAATATTCCTTCTTTTTGTTTTCTACAATTCACGTTACGTGTACTATAAATTTTCAGTAGTGGCAGTGTATATCGGAACACAGTTCTAAGAAGTTGAATGCTTCATTGCATTTAACTTATGAATGCGCATGCGCGTAGCATTTCTGAGAATAACACTGTAACATAATAATCAAAATAACATAATAAAAATTGATATCGATTGATCAAATGCAAGCATCATTAGATATCATTTATTAAAAATTGTAAAAGAACACTTTCTGAGTTCAACGACGACGTTTTTTAAGTATAAATTCATTAATTTGGACTTTGCATGTGTTATACCTCTCGGTGAAACAATTTTATTTTATAGAAAATCGTTTCCGCCTTAGGAAATTCGAATTTGGAATTCCAAATAAAAACGCTGAAAAGAGGTTTTTCTAGTTACTCTAAGACACTTTTTTGAGATACTACTTTTTATGAGACATTAGTTTATTTACTAATGATCATTTCAATTTGCGTACACGGTGATCCGATTACAATTATCAATTGAGACAGATCAATTTTCGTTGTTTACTATCCTCTTTCATCTTTGAGTGGTCATTTATATTGAGCTTTCTGTTGAAAGAATTCAGCAAAAACATTGTTCTTTCGATTGGATTATGAATCATATTCATTGCTTAATCAAATGCGCACTGGTTGGGCACATTTGCGATTTCCGCAATTTTGCATTTTCGGAGACTGTCTGGATTGCATATTAACAATTAAATAATATTTCCCGATCAAATACAGTTCCGATTGAACACGAACCTGATTGGATACGAATTTTGATTGCATATCAATCCAATCGGATTGTGACGTGACGCCTTCGGCGGCACTGTCACAAGAGCAATAGCCCAAAAGGGGAAACCTCGGAGGTTGTTCTCCCTTGTCTGAGAGCGAGTTTACCCCGCGATTACTTACGTGCATTCTTGTTGTTCTTTAATTTTGTTTTACTATTTTGTGAGTCTAAAGGAACACTGTAGAATAGAGGAAATCGAAGTGGTCGGCAGTGGAAAAATCTTGTTGCGGGGATCATCGACATCGCTTTTGGAGAGGAGCAGCCTAGAAAGGAGAGAGTAGCGTGCCCAAGGAAGTGCCGCAGGTCCTGAGTCAAATTCCTGCCCCACTACCGACTAAAAAGGAGGTCCCGTTAATTTGAAATGATTGCCTGATTGAAATCTACAGTTCCGGAGGAAATGGAATTGAAAGGAACCCACCGTGCAGTCGAACGGAGAGAGGGTCACAAGCTCGACGAAGGACCTCGGAGAGAATGCTCGCCACGGCCTGGCCAGCCGGGCGGATCCTGTTCCAGAAGAATTGAGAAATTCTCTATAATACCGGACCGAAAAAATGTTTCCGAAATCAGCGGATCCATCAAGAAATCGATCGAGGGCGTCTCACGTACGCTATTGATGAGATGCGCGAAAAATCTCCGCAGAACTCAAGCGCCGAGGGCAGCCACTGTTCGGCAAGCCAGCTTACCGAGAGGACAACCCTAGAGAGAGCCCGATTCCGCTTCCAGCGACTTTGTAAGCCACCACTCTAATCAAATATTGCGGTAAGCCTCGAGTAAAGCCAAGGCCTCGTGTGTCGTTATCGCATCATATTGTAACGGAGCCGATTTGCTATCGGCTTCGCCCGGCCTTCCACTCACCGGACAGTTCGGTCGACGCCAAGATTCGGGTGGAGGGAAGGAAAAGAAATTACGACACTTGTACAGGATAAATCAAATATGCTTTTATTCGTCTCTTGACGTGCTACAATTGTTCGTTATCGGCGAGGTAAAACTCGGCGAGATACAATCGGCGAAACCGGCTCGGTGCGGGTGCGCCTCGGCGCGCACTCTACAAACTAATTACTACGGGGTTTTATGTACACGGGTTTATTTACAACGTTTCGCGGAGGCACGGCGACGGTCGAACGGCCTCGTGGCTGGCGGAGTCGGAAGAGCGGTGGACGCGGCGACGCGGGGGTACGTCGGGTCAAAACCCCTTGACGAAGGCGGGACGGAATCCGAGTCAACTCCTCGGTGAGCGGGAAGTCGAGTCAACACCTCGACTGGAGTGGAATCCGAGTCAACACCTCGGCGGACGGAAAGTCGAGTCAACACCTCGACCGGAACGGAGACCGAGTCAACACCTCGGACGGGAAGTCGAGTCAACACCTCGACCGGGACGGAGTCCGAGTCAACACCTCGGACGGCGGAAGTCGAGTCAACACCTCGACCGGAACGGAGTCCGAGTCAACACCTCGGAAGGCGGAAGTCGAGTCAACACCTCGACCGGAACGGAGTCCGAGTCAACACCTCGACCGGAACGGAGTCCGAGTCAACACCTCGGACGGCGGA
This sequence comes from Cephalotes varians, assembly GCA_037157785.1. NCBI lineage: Eukaryota > Metazoa > Arthropoda > Insecta > Hymenoptera > Formicidae > Cephalotes > Cephalotes varians. The sequence continues at coordinate 125,943 of JANQDE010000211.1, forward strand.
AGTCGAGTCAACACCTCGACAGGAAGGGAGCCCGAGTCAGCACCTCGGGTAACGGAAGTCGAGTCAACACCTCGACCGGAACGGAATCCGAGTCAGCACCTCGGATAACGGAAGTCGAGTCAGCACCTCGACCGGAAGGCTCAGGATTTTGAGTCAGCACCTCGAAATGTCGGGAGAATGGTCCTGCTCTCGAGTCAGCTCCTCGAGTGCTCGGGCCGGGAATCGGTCCCGACTGTCTAAACCGGCCGGCTTATATACCCCGGAGCGGCCTATGGTCCGTCCGGGGTCGGCGTGTGGGGCGTGGTTGTTTGCGCGCTGAGGTATGCGCGTGCTATAGGCGGGTAACAGCGGCTATAGCCGGTGTTCACTATGAGCTACAATACGTTTAATTAATGAAATTAAATAGTAACTGCTGCGTAAAATAAACGGAAATAACGGAAATGCTAAGATAAAGAATAATGGAACTACAATATACACGGGACGGTCTTGCCCCGTTACAACAGAAGATAAACGCTAAAATAATAGAACATAAGGCATAATAATAATTACAATATATACATGGGACGGGCTTGCCCCGTCACAATATGATAAAATAAACTTGTAATTACTGGCGTGCGGGGCTGAACGAGTGCCTGACCGTTAAAGTATCGTTGCCGCGAGGCTGACCTGCCCCGGGTATCGCGGGGAAAAGAACTCCTCTCAGAGACATTGCTGCCGACAGTCATTGCGTATCATTGCATCTCATCGTTTAGATATATTGTCGTGAAATCTCGTATCGTGTATCGTATCGTTTCGAGTTGCGAGTTCTGAAGTTTGCGTTTCATTTCTTGTATCGTGCCGTATCGCTTCGAACTGGCGACCCGCGAATTACCGTTTAGTGCGTCGCATCATTTTCGAAATATCGTTTTCGAGTTGTTGTTTTTAACATGTTGCATCGTGAGTCATAATGGAAAAGTGATCGCCTATCGTACAGGTTTCGAATCGACGGATTTGCGTAGCATCGCTCTCAGCGAGATCAGTGCCGTGCAGGCCGCGTCTCCGTGAGGGTCATGATCGCTGCGAAATGGTGTCGACATGACTATGAGAGAACGGAATATAGTATGAAGTGTCATTAAAGGACGCATATTTCATAGGGGAACACCGGAGAATATTACCGGAGGATATTGCGTATCTCTATTTCAGTGGAGGGTGTTACGAGTTTTCAAACGCATATTCGGAGTCGCATGTCGATTGTTTAGGATATCATATTATTCTATATGTGTGTATCTTTTTTCTTTTTCTTTTTTTTTATTAAATATATTTATATTTCTGTTACTTTACTCTGTTCTGTGTTGGTCACTGCTTTCGCTTTCTCTCCCTTAAACCTAACCATCCGACTTAAAAGAATCACGCCCCTCTGCCAAATACTGAGCGAGGAGCAGTCGGACTAATATCGAGATTCGAAGAGTATATTGGAATGGCGCAATTATTCACGTCTGGCGCCCATCTCTTGAGTATCGCTGTCGCGTATCGTTCAGATTGTCGCGTACTCCTCAAACTCCTCAAACTATCGCGTATCGTACTGATCTCACGATTAGAATTTGGACGGAATTTGGACGAATTTGGTCCTCTCAGGATTCGGTGGTTCTGTGGGCTAGCCCGTCGCAAGATATAATCTCGATTGCACATTTCAATTCGATGCATTGCACACAGATCCGATTAAATACAATGTTGTAATCGATGACACGGGCTTGATTGCGCACAGACCTGATTACACACAGAGTCGATTGCGTATGGATCCGATTGCATGCGGAAATTAAGATCCTATTTGGAAGTGTATCCCGTTTACGTAATAATTGGACATTATTTGATTGAATTAAATAATATTATTTATTAATTAAATATATTCAGATAAAACCGCACGAATTCAATATGAATTTGCAAAATCCACACTGCCTGATGTTGCAGAGCAAAATTAGATTCTAATTATACAATTCCACGTGGGTTTTCAACCTTCCCGTAGCAAAATTGAAATCTATCCTACATCACTGCAATGCGAAGTGGGTTCTATAATTATATGATTCCAAACAGGTATTTAATTTCGGCGCACGCGCGCGCGCGCGCGCGCGCGCGCGCGCGTGTGTGTGTGTGTGTGTGTGTGTGTGTGTGTGTGTGTGCAATCGGATAGACAATTGAGTCTGTATTTAATTACAACGCTGTACATCCGATTATTATTGTATCTGATTAGGTCCATGTGCAATCGAATTCATGTCCGATGTCGGAAAATATTGTCTGATCGTTAATGTGCGCAATCGGACTTCCGTAATCTTGTAGAATTTCGAAGCGCACAGCGTAATATACTGTGTGGCTCATTGCTATGCGGTTATTCCTTATCATTGTAGCTTCCAGACTATAACATAATCATAATTACTGTGTTCCGATATTCACTGCCAATATTGAAAATCTATCATTTGTCACGTGTACTATAAATTTTTAATACTAGTAGTACATATCGGAGCACATTTACCAAATAGTTTTGTAGAGCGTATAAATAAAGACACTCTTTCATCATATAATTCAAATCCAAACTATCGATTAAGCATAAGAACTCAGTCCAAGTTGTAATCCAATAATTTAAGTTTCTCAATTAGTTGATTTGCATACAAATATACGATTTGTTTTGCTATTGTATATTTAACGCGAGACATCAATAATGACCGTGTCTTTTGATCAACTTTTATAAGTTTTTAAGTTTACAGTCTCTCATTCCCTTCCTTTTTTTATCTTCCCCGTTTCCTCAAACACATTTTTGAAGTCATACATACTTATTAGCCGGTGATCAAGGACAACTCGCTACATATATTCAACAACATATAGGAAATGTTCGATTGTTTCGAAAATCGAAGATCATGGATTCTTCAATCACAAATGGTATGATCTTATATATAATGATATATACATTCAGAAATATTTTCATATTTATTTTTTATTTTTTTTTTTATTTTTTATCTTTTTATTATATTATATAACAATAAATATATTTAATATAAAAGCGTATAAAGACGCGCATGTATAGGGTGTTCCAAAAAAAGCGCAAACTTTGAATTTCGCCATTTTTATGTTTTCATTTTTTGGTAGCGTTGAAAATTTCACAGCTGTTATGTAGATACATTGCGATTAGTAGTAATGAAACGCTACACAGACAAAAAATGCAATAATATTGTGAAAATTCATTAGAAATATGAGGATAGTTTTGCGGAAACAGTTCGCAAATTGCGTGCAATTTTTGATCGAAATACATCAAATCGACAAGATTAATCAACAAATTCAAGCAAATTAGTTAAATTATGAATGTAAAAACAATACGTCATTATACCAACTGGTCTATTAAAAACAATGCCACAGTGACTGAAAGTGTTGCCGAAAGTTCAGGAATTTCGATTCGCTATCGTTCACGGATTAGACATTTTGAGAAACACTATGCTGCGAATTCTCACTAAAGATCTGCCTCTGCATGCTTACAAGGATCAACTAACGCAAGAACTGCAGTCAACAGACCATTTGCTACATCGTACCCATTTGTCAATTCGGTATTACAAAATCAAGAAGTGTGAATGGCAATTTTTCGAAGAAAATCCTCTTTAGATGAAAGCGCACTTTCAACTAAATGAATATGTGAACAAACAAAACGGTCAGATTTGGAAGAAAATCCTCGAGTGATTCTTGAAAAGCCATTACATGCATCACGAGCCATTTTTGTACAGATTTTAGTGTACGAATGATTGAGTCGTACTTCTTTAAAAATGCAGCAGACAATGCAATGACAGTGAATAATATCATCGCAATACGATAATGGAATTCTTATGGCTTCAATTAAACATGTCTGGAAGACATGTGATCCAGCAAGACGGCGCAACTTGTCACACTGCGCGCAAAACAATTGACAAATAAATTTTACCAAATATCAAATTCTGATTTTACTGAAACATTGTATACATATAGGTAATACAATGAGACTTTATATACATAAAAGCAATAGAACAAAAGGGAAAATGAGAATCAACGCTGAATTTAGTGCGTATAAAGTAAATCATCTTATTGTATAAATACGTTAAAATTTCGGATTATTATTGAAAATCCTTTTATTACGTAATAATTTTATATACATATACAGTCTTCGAAAGCAGGATCTTCTGGAAACGAAAGTATCTCAAAAACTCTAACAAAAAATATGTAAGAAGCAAAATAGAACATAAAAATTGTACTTAATTGTGTGATAAGAAGTTGACCATGGGTGGAGTTTGTAAAGTTATATGAAAATTAAATTGAATTTTTTTAAATAAAATCCCTCTTTTTTTATTGCATATTTCTATATATGTTATTTCAAGAGCTTTCCAAAACACTACAACAAATATTTTTTCGTTAAGTAAATCAAGTTACAAAGTTTGAAAGTAATAATATCGCCGGTATTAGCATTACCCAAGGTGCACCGCGTGGAAGTTGCACGGTCGAATTCGCATCTCGTGCGTGCGTGCGTGCGTGCGTGCGTGCGTGCGTGCGTGCGTGCGTGCGTGCGTGCGTGCGNCGTGCGTGCGTGCGTGCGTGCGTGCGTGCGTGCGTGCGTGCGAATCTTGAGATATCTCCAGATTTCATGTAGAGCTCTTTCAAGCTCTTGCAGATTAGCAGGAGGCCTCTCCAAGTTACGTAATCTCCTATTCATCATGTCCCATACATACTTAATAGGATTCAGGTCTGGGCTGTTAGATGGATGATGCAGTAACTGTATATTGTATCCAATCCCCAGGATTCACAGCGGTACGTTACATAAACGAACGTCCTTGCGTCCTTGCGTGATTCTAATGCGTCGATGAATAGGCCATGATTTTATCTTGATGCAGGATAATGCACTTCCCCATGTTGCGAGGGTAACTCATGAGTACTTGGCAGTAAACAATACACGGTATTGAATGCCTCTAACACTTGTCCGCTCTGGCATTAGGCAAATAGGGTTTGGAGTCAGAAAATACTGTGAAAGTGACGAGCCACGGGGTCCCTAATTTGACAAATGGTTTACATCGGCCCTTTTCAGAGCCAAAATGATGCGTAAAGTCCGTCCACCAACCTCTTCGCGGTACGTATCGGGTAGTGCTAATGCTGGCGGTATTCGTTAAAAACGCTCGAATAACTTTAAAGTGGCAATACTCGGTCAAAAAAAATCGTACAGACTTGAATTTTTTTTCAAATTATTTGTTGAAAAGTACACTTTACGATGGTCTATGTGATATTTTCGAAAAAAAATCGGGACGATCCAGGTAACAATCAAATTTTTTAAGAAAAAAAATGCTTGGGTTTTATCAAAACATGGAGATGGGACATCGACTTGCACCTAATTTCGCATCAAGTTTTTCTTAAAGTACAGATAATTACCTACGAAATGAAAAAAAAATCATCTTGATACAATGAAAATTGACCGAGTTATGCGCATTTGAAAAATTTCGATGAAAAATTTTGTTGCGTAGTGTATAAACATATGCTTATATATATCCATATATATTCATATTTTTCTTTTTTTGTAAAATTATTATTTAATATAAGAAAACTATAATAATAATAATGATAATAATGAGATAACATAAAAAATAATTAAAAGGATAATTTTTGCATTGTTTGTTTTACAAAAAGTCAAATTTAAAAAATAAGAAAAAATTGCTCATATATAATTATATGTAATGATATCTAATTATATAGAGGTAAACGATATAATTGTTGGCTACCTACCGATGATTGGCTCTTTTGTATAAACAAAAGGATATTAAGAGATAACTTATTTTATGCCTTTTTTATGAACATATTCAAATTTCTTGTGCTTTTTTGCTTTAGATACAATCAATATTTTGTACTTACTGTATATTATGATTACGTACTATAAATGGATAGATCGACTCATTGAATATTGGCATATTTTAATCAAAGAACTGTAAGAATCAAGTCGTTAATGCGTGGATTATTTTAATGTGTTTAATGATTATATCATATATACAACGCTCATACTCATTGTATACAGAGAAATAAAAGTTAAAGTTGTGTGAGAAAGCTATTTGTTTGTGAAAAAGAAGAGAAATATGGATGGCCAACAACTGTCGTATAAATAATGTTGAAAAACACTGGTTGGCCAGGCGGCCAATAACTGTTTTTAAGGTTATAGATATAATGATACAATCATTGGCCTACTGTTAATGTGTTAATATGCTAATTACTATTGTGACTAGTTTAATTCGAGTAAACAATTAAAAGGATTATTAGCCGCTTAGGAAAGAAATAAAAACGTATTTATCAAGAAAAATACATATTATTATATTTCTGTATTAAATACAACATAATATATCTTTTTAAAAAATAACTGGTTTTAAAATATATAAATTATAAAAACGTTAAAATAAAATTATAAAAACATAAATGACAGACTCCTTTTACTTAATACAGTTTATTTTTTTATAATTATTAGTTTAGGTTTTAGTTTAGGTATTAGTTTTTCAATGCTACTTTAATTTTCTTTTGTAGAACTTGTTGAAAGATTTTTTTCTTTGTCAATTTCTTCTGATATTTGAATCAGCTTTTTTTTTATCTGTTTACTCCAATATTTTCCTTATTACTTGTTCTACTCTCTCTTTTTTCATGTTGTAGCTCGATAACTACAACTATATTAGATATTAAAGTCGATATCGCAATAGCAACAAGAATTGCGATATCGAAATGCGATCACAACTGCGAATTAGGACGAATCTTTCGAAAGGCTTTAAAAGCAAGCTTGCACATGTTGCAAGCATTTCGAAAGATTCTAAAAAGAGCAAGCACGCTAAAACCGCAAAGTACCTTCCGAAAGACTCCGTAAACGAAAGTAGCACACAGTCTTTCGAAAGAGGTGCGTTTGCAAAAAACTTGCAAATGCGCACGGCCGCTGACCGCGCGCATTTGCCTTAACGACGACCCGATTAAACGGGAATATAAGCGCCCATGACAAGTTAGAGGGGGGAGAGAATTACAATACGTGCCAGTCGGAGACTACGACCGATAAGCTACGAACGAACACGCGAGTTAAAAAAAAAGTGATTGTACCAATTAAATAAATCAGTGTTTCCTAAGTGTATTGGAAGTGATTTGACACCCTGTCGTACCACACCTGGGCATTCCTCTAGGGGTTCCAATTCCTCTAAGGCGGGCTATACCCACAAAAATTACTTTGTTGCACTGAGAGGCACAACAAAATTCGTGGCAGCGGTGGGATCGATAGATCGATGAAAGGATAAATTGACTCCCGAAGTCGACGAAGTTTACCGCCAGAGGAAAACCTAAATCACTCGACACATACAGTGCAGTGAAACCAAAACACCAACGGGTAAATAGTCACCTACAACCACTAGTGACACGTCTACAAGACCTATGATAACCAGGCGGACGGAAAGGCTTTCGTCAGAAAATAACACAGCCAAGCGGTCAACGCACGGAGATTCCGAAACCTGAAGAGAACAACCAAGCCAGCACCCAGCTGATAAGACGCCGAATCACCGTATCGCCGAACGCCGAGAGCCAACAAGCCAGCCACCGAGCGAAGTCAACATGCGAGCGATAATCCTAACCCATTAAGTCTCAAATGTCCCGAATTTTCAATAAGATTCCAGCCGGCTCATTCTCATTGTTATCTGTGCTGAAAAAATTTCAGCCACATTAATTCCGATGTGAAATTTCATGTTCTTTCAAAATATAGCCTCAGAATTTGTCTAAAATTAATTTTAAGAAAGTTATGAATAAATTTTTGCAAAAAAATGCGATTTTTTCGACGACAAAAAATATTAGATCCAAAATTTTTTTATCAACAGGTGATTCCCATGTTCTGCACCAGGAAAAATCGAGACCTTGAAACCTAAACTTCAAAATGTAATGGATTCGAAATAGAAAATTCAATATGGCGGCCCCAAAAATGGCGTCAAAATCACAAAAATTTACGGTATTACGCATTTTTTCATTAAAAAAGCCTTATTTCCTTTCTGCTTGGAACGTTTTCTTGGAATTTAAGTCGTTTTCATCTCATCTGTAGTCTAAAAATCATAAAAAGTCTATACATGATTAATAAAAAAATTAATTGATCGATAATATTGCAAAAAGAGTACGAAAGAAAACGAGTTATAGCAGTTTTTCGGTAATTCTAATGTGTTTTACATAATATTTATGTAGTTACACACTCACGTACATACACACACATGCGCATACGCATGCACGCTTACGTACATAT
>JANQDE010000211.1:148781-169390 GCA_037157785.1 Cephalotes varians
ATAACTCAAAAAGTATTTAATGAAAAAATGTTTTATTATAGTGTTTTGGAAAGCTCTCGAGATAAGCTATAAAAATATACAATAAAATGTAGGGGATTCCATTTAAAAAAATAAGGTTGACCTTGAAATGACCTTAAAVGACATGRTCAAGATCAAAGTCAAGGTCATCATCTTACTCCTCGCTTGAAACCATACAACTTTGCTATTGGACATTTTCTCCAAAATGCATTCTAACTAAAAGATATTAGGGAGGTCCGATATTTTTCGATGACCCTGTATATGTACACGATACATTTCATAAGTATCGCCTTTTTTACTTGTACTTTCTTAAAATTTCATTACCATTATATGTATCTCGTATTATCATTCGTAATAAGAAAGTGCATGATTTTACAATACAATTTCTTAGCATGGCCGTATTCGAACCTTTTATTTTTTTATTTCGTGATGAGATCTGCTAGTTTACGATTTATTAATTATTTCAACTGTGATTGCGATCTTCGAAGAAATTGAAAAATTCATGCTCCTTTTTCTCATTACTATAAAATAACACTGACTGGCAAAGTAAAATATGATTTACAAACATAATTTTCATAATGAATGTAATATCATAATACAATTGTAACGATGCAAAAATTCCGAAATCGTTCCTAGCCGAGCATCCGCTCGAAGAACGTCCTGTCCTCAGAACGTTACGGCGTGGCGCGTCCGAAATATTTTTTGCCGCTCCGAAATTCGACGAAGCTACAAGTGCGCCCGAAGAATTCCGAATACCGCCGATCAGCATCTCGCTTGCCGAAACTCCCGCTCCGCACCACGTGGGGAAAACTAATAACGAGAAAAACCGAGAAGCATCGGAAACTTTCGAACACGCGATTTTTGCGGTATAAAAAGGGGATCTTTTAACGAGGATTTCACTCCGCTCGCCGGCCAGCATCCTGATCTGAGTCTGCGATCCCGAGCCTGCTCCGCTTCCTAGAACAAACCGAGCCTTTGACGAAACAAAGGGGTAGGGTGTTACCTGCCTCCGTCGAGTGTTCTCGACAGTCGGCCAATCAACCCTAACCTCCAAGGACACGACAAGGACTAGGGGGTTGAGTGTTCTCAGCCTTTGCCGAGCGTTCTCGGCAGCTGTACTTTTCTATATTCCCGCTTGTTCAAAATCCGCGAATTCCGCGCCTCGCGCTCGCGATCTCGCGCCACGCACGCGCCGAAAGACACTCGGGAAAATGTACGCCCGCCTCCCGGCCACGCGCCGCGAATTTGGGCCGACCCATCGATCACACATCGATCCTGATATCTGGCGCCGCTCCGCGGATCGCCGCAATCGACAGCTAGACGGCTACGCCGTTCGAAACGCACCGCTGTAAATATTACACGCTAGATTTATCGTTACGCCGCTAATTACCATTTCCGGAATCTACACTGTTCTATCGTTCTGTCATATACGCGCTCTGCGTATTGTAACAAACTCGTTCTGTCTGTCAGTAATCTCGTTCTTCTCGCGTTTTAAAATAAATCTATTTCTGTATTGTATAAGTACTGGTCTTCTTTCTTTTCTCCGACCGCTTTCGATCTCTGACCACGATTCGCGAACTAGACCGCACTATCGAAAGCCTGGTTTTATTTCACCGGGAATTATATAAATTTATAAAGAAAATGACCTTTACATGATCTTGATACTTGTATTAAAAGTCAAACTAATATCTCTATCTTCTCTCTTTTTTTAATCAAATAACTTTTATTTAAAAAATTTTTCGTTATAATGCATAATTTCAGCAATAATAGCTTGTAACACTTTAAATGCTCCATTCTGTCTATAAAATTATATGGTATAAAAATATGATTTTATTTTTTAAAAAATGTAGACAAATTTTTAAAATTTTTTTATATTACATAAAAAATAAAATCTGAATTCTATAAAAAACATTATATTTTTTATACAGGGTGTCCCAAAAAGGTCGAGACACCTAAATATCTCGGGAAATATAAGTTTTACAGAAAAATGTTTCAGACAAAAGTTATATGGTTCAAAAATATCTATTTATCTATTGATCTTATCAGTTTGATCTTGGGTTGCGTAGCCAAGGTCAGGTCAAGGTTACATTGATTTTCTTAAATGGAACACCCTATTTTTGATTCAAGAATCTAACAGCTGATATCGAGAGCTTTCCAAAACGCTATAATAAAATATTTTTTCATGAAGTACTTTTCAAGTTATAATGTTTCAAAGTTACAGTATCGCCGACACTAGCATTACCGAGCATTTCGAAGTTCCAACAAATGAGCATTTGATTTGAATAGTTCAGACAGTTCGAACAATTCGAGCTTAAACAGTGATCGGTATGAATTGTCAATTCGTCATCATGTCTGAAGTTCAGATTAAATAGTGCACAATTCGGAACTTCGAACTGTTCGAATAGATCGAATATTCAGTGTTCGAATCTTTCATCTGAACGCTCTGTGTGATTCAGCCAGATAAATTATTTCAAAATTAATTGATTTAAAAAATTTTTCATATTGTTTGAAATATTTTCCCTCACAGATTCAGTATTTGTTTTTATTATTTTTCACCTACGATGGCTTATCTTTCAGAACGAGAGAGAACATCTCTTCTCATGATGCGAGGATGGGGTGATCGTCAAAGATCGTACAATGAAGTTAGGCAGATTTTTAACGAAACTTTTCGCGATGAAAATACAGCCATTCCATCGTGGAACGGTCAGGCGTTTCAATGAAACTGGTAGCGTAAAGAATCGCCAAATTCCAGGACGACCAATATCGGCGACTGGTGAAGAAAAATAGTTGGATGTTGCACAGTCATTTGTCGAAAATGTCCACCTCAGTATTTACAAAGCAAATCAGCAACATAATATTAGTCTGTGCAAAGAATTTTGAAGAAAATCAAGTTCCACCGGTATAAAATTCATCTGGTTGAGCGAAGTTCAAAAGTTGAGCGAAGATGATTTTGATCGTCGTATGGAATTCTGCGACGTCATGATGAGAAAAACTGATGATGACCCCAATTTTGTTTTYAATGTAGTTTTCTCAGATGAAGCTACTTTTGAATTGAATGGTCTTGTCAATAGATATAACTGCAGATTCTGGTTTGACAACAATCCTCACTGGATGCTGAAAGCTCACACGCAATACCCTCAAAAATTGAACGTCAAAGGATTATTGAAGAAGCTGCACTCATTGCTCCAGAATTCCTCAGAAATGCCATATCCAGTTTTTATGATCGAATAGCTCATTGTCAAACAGTAAATGGTGCACAATTCGAGCATTTAATATAATTACCTTGACTGATCGCACCACAGACCGATCTCGCCTTTACTGGCCAGATCACAGACCGATCTCGCCTTGACTGGCCGGATCACAGACCGATCTCGCCTTGACTGGCCGGATCACAGACCGATCTCACCTTGACTGGCCGGATCACAGACCAATCTTGCCTTCATTGGCTGCATTATTCTCCAATCTTCCTCCGAGCACAAAAGACATGTCAATTCGCCTGGGCAACCTCCGCGTGGTATTAGATATCTTGGGTAATGGTGTCGGCGATACTGTAACTTTGAAGCATTATAACTTGAAAAGTACTTCATGAAAAGATATTTTATTATAGCGTTTTGGAAAGCTCTCGACATCAGCTATTAGATTCTTGAATCAAAAATAGGGTGTTCCATTTAAGAAAATCAATGTAACCTTGACCTTGGTTACGCAACCCAAGGTCAAACTGATAGGATCAGTAAATAGATATTTTTAAACCATATAACTTTTGTCTGAAACACTTTTCTGTAAAACTTATATTTCCCGAGATATTTAGGTGTCCCGACCTTTTTGGGACACCCTGTATATCTTCTATTACTCAGCAATTATTTCAAACGATACTTATACATATAGAGACTATTGTGTTCCTTATATATAGGAAATATATTTATGCAATGACTATATTATAACAATAAGAGGACTTTTTAAAAGACTTTCGTTCAAAACTTTCATTTCTTGATTTCAGATAATATTTAAAACAATTTGATTTTCGTTGCATATTCAAAGTAATTCGGTATCTTGAGCAATGGCCTGCTTTTGTAATTATCATTCCATAATCTTATTGCATGATTTATACATCTTCAGGGAAAGAAAACAGCAGTTTTGGTCAGTCAATTATTATCGATGAGTCCTGGCAAAGAAAGCAGGAAACAATTAGAAATATTTTCACTTCAGCTCTTACACCGTCCCTTAGAATTTTCAGCGTGCGGACTTTTTACTGTGGATCGAACTCTCGTAACTTCAGTAAGAAATTCATAATTTTTTCACATATCCTAATTTTTTTTTTTTTAAAGATATAAATGAATAAAAACATAATTTTTTTAGATTGCTGGTGCTGTCACGACATATCTTGTAATACTCATACAGTTTCAAAAGGAGGACGATACGAAAGGCAATTTCGACAACATTTTAAAGAATGCCACACAAATACTGAAGAATGTTTCGACGCTTCATAATCTCACGACAGGAAAATTAGGCTTAAATTAGGACAAGCTGCTTCTTTTTTGTTCTTTTTTCCTTGTTTCTATAATAAAACTTTTTAAGAATTAGTATATGTCTCGCCCATTTATTTCCAAAATATTCATGATTAAAGGAATCAAATTGAGATGAATGGCCAACTGTATAGTGTACAAAGATGCAAATTTCACGATATCAGAGGATTAAAACAATAAAATAGAGCGCGCAAATACATATAACACGCTTGCAAACCAGTGTAAACCGGTTTCTTAACTAAATTCCTTAAATAAGTATAATCTTTACAAGAGATACGATGATAAATGTCTTTTCTCATACAAATGGATTTAATAATAACAAAATCGGGATCGGATAAAATATAGGTACTAGATGTATGAATCTGATCGATACCAGACACGTACGATGAGATAATGACATTTAATATCCTAATTCTCATACATCGACGTCGATATAGAAATATGATTTCATTCATTCTGCTTGATCCGATTGCTAATTAGCAAACAACCGCTCTTCTCGTGATCAATTGACAATTAATTAGCACTTCGCTTCATAGTATAAGTCGTCTACAAAGTTAGATGTCGATCACAGCCTATCCGAGACTTTGCCACTCATCATCCCCTTATCGTGTTAAGCACAGAGGTATCTAGGTAAACTCGGAGGATTCCCTTCTATTTTTCTTTTACAAGAGAAATAGTATCGTAGTCTCTGGAAATCTTATAGTCTCAAGTTATTTTCTCAGGGTATATATATACAACCTCGTATACTGATTCTGTCATCTTTTCTCTATATCAGCTATACATTGTTCGTACAAATTATTAATCTAGCAATAAATATATTAGATCGTTTACAACAACCTAGTCCATGTGCATGTATGCAATATAAATTACGACGAGCACATTGTATGGATTAATCGCATTTCTTCTACTTGACTCTTTTCGCAAATTTTTTTCCTTTAGTTCACTGTGGCTGTTGCGATAGATGGTTGCGTTTTCTGATGTGTTGTCTGCAGTAAGTTCTCACAGCAGGAATCCTTTGTTGTAGTAGATGGCAGCCTTCTCAACCTTTGACATGTCATTGGTTGTTGTAGAGTCGCTGTTTCGAAAGAATCCGTCTCGTTCTCTGTTTTGATATTCTGATGTCGGGCATTGCATTGACAGGAACTCGTATGATGATGGTGCAGTCGTGCATAACAGTCGCTACACACTCTTACAGGATTGTAAAGCTGTTCGCTAGGTAAGGGAGTAGAATTCTCGGAGCAATCAGCGCAAAAAATCTTGCCACAACATCTGTGTACAATACAAAAGTTTAAGAATTATACAATTGAAAAAAAATTAAAAAAAAAGAATAATCATACTTTTTTATAACGCCCAAATACAATCTGATATTATGTTTTTTTATAATGCTGACTCAAAAAAAGAATTAAAAATAAAAATACTTCAAACATAATTTATTATAATTAATTACTATATACGAGCTAATGAAAACATTTATTGTTTTCTTTTTTAAAATTAAATTATTAAAATTTTCAACTCTTCAAAAGGTATTTGTTGCAAATTTTTAAGATTTTTATTAATTAAATATTTATATATGTAATTAGATTAAATTAATTAGATTAAATATTTAATATTTATCAATTTATTGCAAAGAAAATTATCAACCAATTAAAGATCATAGATATTTACATCAAACATTAAAAATACTATTATATTGTATTCATTATTTTAATATCAAATTTATATTCAATAATCAGAATTATTCCTATTTTGTGCGTTTAAACATTCAAAATTTTTTAAATAGCATCCATTATTTATTATACTATTTTAAATTTATTAGAGAAAGAGAAAGAGAGATTTGATATGAAATTTATCATAAATAAAAAAACTCTTAAATAAACAATTATAAATAATTCTAAATAAACAATTATAAACAATTTTTTTAATAAACAATTAAAAAAATGTTAGGTTGTTTATGATGTATCTCATAATTTTTCCACAATATAATAAAATTGATATTGTAATTGCTTAAAATCTTATTAAATTTAATTTTCATAACAAAATTAATCTTTTACAGATTAACAATTTTTACATCAATATTCTTGGCTTCAACTTTTTTTTTTTTTAAATCATGCCAAAATTGTAGAAGAAGGAAATAAAATAATCTTTTTTACAATTTTAATTGTAAATTTTTTCAAGATTATATGTTGACATTTTGAATATTGAAATCGTATTCGACATAAAAAAAAAAAAACATGTAGAATATGAATTAGTGTCTTTCAAGTTGCACATGTAAAAGAATGAGCGAGATAATTGGTAGAGAAAAAAACGTTTATCGATTGATGGCGGTTTTTTTTGTTGTTTTTGGCGAGTAACAGGCTTAGAAAAAAAGAATCTTTTGTATTTCACGTTATCTTTTTCTTGCACTCTTGTGAAATAAATATATTATCATCAGAAAATAATCACTACTCAATTTGAGGACTCATCCAAGAAAAGAAGTCCGAGCGTGAGATCGAAAAGAAAGAAATGGCAAACAAAGGGCAAGACAGTGCTTCAATGCGTCGGCAGAGAACAGTAAACGATATGAGGACATGATATTACAATTAACAGAACTGAAACAGCATAAATTAAAAACGATGAGCAATAAGCCAGAGCTAATGGAGCGATTGAAGTGATGTGATAGAGACGACGATGTTGGGAGTGACGATGAAAGCTATGATGATTTAGACGAGACAGTGATGGGCAACACTAATATGAGAAATGAAAACGAAAACACGATTAGGCCGATGCAGCGTGGAAAGACATGCTAACTTTCAAAGACGTTGAGGACACCATCGACAAGTTCAGCGGCGATAATGGTAAGAATGTTAACCAATGGATAAGAGAATTCGATGATTTGGCGAAATTATACAAATGATCGGCGATGCACTAAACGATATATGCGAGGCGATTGTTGGTCGAATCGGTGCGTCTTTTTGCGAATCATGAGGAAATCTTGGAAGGACATTAAGACTGCGTTGAAATCTGAATTTGCTCCGAAAATAGTCAGACGATCCATATGAAACAACGGAGGAAGAAGCCGGAAGAAACATATCAGCCCTACCAGTATTGTGATAAAATGTTAGATATTGCGTCGATAAACATGGAAATTTCTGCTGTTATTCAATACATAGACGGTATCGTCGATAATGAGGTAACAAAACGATTTTGTATACTGCTAAAACAATTTCACAGTTGAAAATTGTACGAATTAATGAAAGCTAAAAGTAAGAACACGGATAACGCTAAGTCTGGGACGATCCTAAAAAGAAAGGTGCAGACAGATAAGACGGAAAAGGCAGAGTTTAGGCGTTGCTAATTGCGGCGGAAAAAAATCATCTGTGCTACGTGTCCCTCGAAGGAGAGTGCGGTGTTTTCAATATAACGAACATGGGCACATTGCAGCTAATTGTCCATTGCGAACAAAGATAGAAAAGAATAAAAACTGCAATGTGACTCAGACCAAGGTAGAGAGCACCCCTAAGGTAATACGTGACGAGCCTAAAAGGATTTATAAAATTGTCAAAATTAATAATGATGAAGTAACTGCTTTATTTGATACAGGTAGCAACATAAGTTTCATGCGTGCGGGATTTTACGTCAGCATAGCAGCTCTGAGTTTGATTAAACAGTCAATTAGATTTTATGGCGTTGGAGCTATAAAATAGCCATATGGTCTCTGACGCATTCTCGAATGACGACAATCTTATTGGATCGGACTTTTTGGAGTGAACACGCAAAGCGATAAGATAATAAGTATCATAAGAATTATAGTGGAACGATTGCCTTTCGTCAATAAGATTGATATTATTTCCGAAATAAGTGAGATCTTACGTATGTAAATAATCGGGATCACGCAGAACAACTTCGATTGTCCAATTATAAGCTGCAAAAGAAACGTAGGAATTAAGTTACAAATAGAAAAGTAAAAGACAAAGTTCTGATCTGTCGCGCCTATCGATTAGCACCCCAGGATTTAAAAACTATTGATTCTCAAATGCAAGCGTGATTAGAGCAAAACATCATTCAATCGTCATATTCAAACTACGCTAATCCTATTGTATTTGTTAAAAAGAAAAATCGTACGACGCACTCGACTATCGCAAATTAAATGATAAAATACTAAAGTTGCACTATCCATTATCCATTATAGAAGACCAAATAGACTTTAAGGGCTCGAGTTCTCACAACATTAGATATGGAAAATGAATTTTTTCACGTCTCTGTAACCAAAGATAGTCGTAAATACACGACATTCATAGTGCCTAATGCACACTATGAGTTTTTACGAATAGCATTTGGTTTAAGTACTTCACTCGCATATTTTCAAAGAAAAGAGAGATATAAAAGAGAGATAAATGCCATATTTAACACGTTAAACGCCATGCCGGTCGCTGTAGATCGGCTAGGCTAGGTTTTGTATTATGCCGTACAATGCCATCAACAATCGAGAAATACGCATTGCTTTTCTGTACATTAATTTTTGATAAAGTATTGCAATTTGATAAAGTATTCTCTACTTTATATTTTTCATTTTCCAGAACAGACGTCACCTAAACAAAATGTTCATTTTTGGGGACCGTCGCGGCGTTTAATGTATCAATGAAGGAATCATTTCGATTTGATATCTTCTGTTAATTATCAAAGTCGCGTTTGAGAACAGTCTTGTCTGTGGCGAGTGAATATGGATTAATGATAAACTGGATAAAGTGTCAGTTTTTGCAGACGAGGGTTAATTACTTAGACTATGTAGAAAATGGCAATGTCGCGCCTTGTAAAGATAAAACTAAAGCAATAAGATTTTTCGAGCGATATAAAAGCCACGCAGAGTTTCTTAAGCCTTGTAGGCTACTTTAAAAAATTTGTGCTCGGATATGCGACAATCGCTCGTCCGCTGACTTATTAAAAAAGGATATATGTTTTTCTTTCGGCGACAAAAAAACAAAAGTGTTAAAAGAAATTTTTTGTAACAAATCAGTATTATGTATATATTCTCCTAACACGAGTACCAAATTACACATCGACGGGTCAAGTCAAGGTTTCAGGGCAATTTTAATACAACATGAGCGAAGATTGTTGTTTTTACCTGATCTATTTTGCAAGCGCTAAGACGTCGACGACTAAAACAAAATTGCAAAGTTGAGTTGCAGGTTTTGGCAGTTGTAAAGGCAGTTAAAAAATTTAGAATTTATCTAATTGGCATTCCATTTAAAATAGTTATAGATTGTCAAGCATTTATGTTAATTCTTAAGAAAGCTGATTGTTGCGCTAAAATGGCTAGATGGGCTCTTTTCCTTCAAGACTTCATGTATACTATTGAACATCGTTCAGGGAGCTATATGCGGCATGCGAACGCGCTCAATAGGAATATTCATGACGATGATGATGAGTGAACATCAAGAAAGAAGATTGCGGCTAAATTAAAAAAGAGTCAGCTGGATGACGAAGAAATAAAGCAAATTTAGGAACAAACCGAATTGAGAAAGACAGATGATTATTGCATAAAGAACAAATTATTACACAAGATTGTGAACAACGACGCTTAGTTGTCAGAACTCATGCGATTCATTCGATATGTTCATGACCGAAGCCATTTTGCTGCCGAAAAGATAGAGAAGTTGATAAAGATGGACTACTGGTTCAAAGATGCGTTCGAAGATAGAGAAATATGTGCAGAACTGCATTGACTGTATCCTAGTAGAAAGAAAATTTGAGAAACTTGAAGGATGATTGCACTCCATCGACAAAGAAAGTATCCCATTTGAAACGTATCATATAGATCATCTCGAGCCTTTTCCTTCCACTAAGAAGAAATATGCCTACCTCTTTGCCATTATAACTTTACCTTAAATTTGTCTGGCTATGAAGTCGACCAGCACTATCAAAGTAGTGGACAAGTTGATTAAGCAAAGTTCCGTTTTTGGAAACTCAGGACATCGTATCGTTTCAGATCAAGATAGCGTTTTCACCTTACACGATTTTACAAGGAGTATTACAAGGATGAAGCGACAGAACATGTAACACACTGTTGCCGGTGTGTCTCAAGAGAATGCCAAATAGAAAGAGTTAATCGTATACTCCAATACCACTCTTGACGAAACTGATAGCTTTAAACTCTGCAAAATGGCATAAATATATCGAAAAGGCACAGAAATACCCGAATATTATCTGAATTTTCTCTTGTTTGATATGGATGAAAATGAAAGATTCTACAATGAAGGACATTATCGAGACAAAAAACGCGTACCAACAGAAACGCAAGGAATCTCGGATTCAGGAAGAAAATAAGCGAATATATAATAAGAAAAAAAAAGCTCCAGCACAGTATCGAGGTGATTTAATAGCTATAAAACGCACTCAAGCTAGGCCAGGATTGAAATTCGCTGTCAAATACTTGGGTATCGCAAGAAAACACTTCGCAACGAGCAATATATTGCCGAAAAGGAAAAAATGAAGATCCATGCATAACATCCACTGCGATCAATCATATGAAGCCTTGGCAAGATACGTCACCTACAAAACGTACATCTGAGAGTAGATGTACGTAAGATGGCCGAGTGTAGAATGTGAATTAGTGCCTCTTAAGTTGCACATGCGTAGAAGAATGAGCTAATTGGTAGAAAAGACGTTCGTTGGTTGACGGTAGTTTTTTTTGTTGTTTTTGGTGATGACGAGGGACTTAGAAAAAAGATCTTTTTCCGTATTTTACGTTATCTTTTTCTTATACACTTATGAAATATATTATCATCAGAAAATAACCACTACAAACATTAAATGATTATTTTCCTTGTTAGATATAAAAAATTATTTGATTAAATTGCCTTTTTCATTATTGTATGCATATGTAAGGCTGCATTCGGGGAAACGCTGTCAACGCTGAAAATCTATAGTGACGTATACTATAGATTTTCAGCGCTAAATTGCACTAATAACGTCTTCCTGAACGCAGCCTAAGTCTTCCTATTGTTATATTTAGTAACAACTGTTGTGCAAAATGCATACCTGCAGTGATGCTTACGTCTACCGAGCCAAAACTCTGTGTTACATCCCATGCATCGAGTCACGGCATGATCAGGTACCCATAAGGTAGGTGCAGGACCTAATTCCTCCACAGCTTCCCAGGACATGTCTGACGGTAACGATTCCCCATGTTCACCAGCGCTACCCACTGAATCAGGTAATGAACCCTGCAAGTTATCGCATATATTTTTTATTATATTGTAGCAGAGTAGAAGTAACATTGTAGCATGTAGGAGATAAGCAGCCAGGGAAAGAACTGTATTTACAATGTCGTCGATACGATCAGTATCTACATTGTGATTGCAAACTTGTTTGATTAGTGCCAATCTTGTTGTGTGTAATTCCTTTCTCAAAGCTTCCTCCTTAAGCTAAAAAAATAATTAAAAGTTTAATAATTTTGAAAAAATCGTTAAAAGAAAATAGTATTATGTCTATATATAATATATCGCCATACTTTTAAAGAACTTATCGGAAAAGTGTAAAATATATGCTGCTTTAAATACCTTATGTTCGACAATAATTTGTTGTACCCGCATTTGGACATCACAGCATATGACAGGAAGACCATCAACATCGTCTAGCCAGTCAGGATTATCTAGCATAACATCTTGGGTTGGAGAAGCTGGACACATGCTACTCGGAGTTCTTGATATCAATGGGGCGCTAGTATCACTCATATCACTACCGTCATTATGATTACGATTACACGAAGAACAAAGCTGTGCAGTAGTAATACCGGTTTCAATCCATGGTGAAACAATATCATGCGACGAATTTGTTTGCGACCTACAAATGTTAACAAATCTTGCAAATATTTAAAATTTCATTTAAATATTGTTGTAAACATATAGAAAAATGTATGCTTACGCTTTCTTTTCTCCATTCACTATTGGAACAACAGAATCGTTGGGTATCAAAGTATCAGTGGAACTATCTACCGAAGGATTGGCGGGCGAATCACTAGATATTTGATTAATAGTATTTTGTTTTGTCCTAATTTCAGTTTCTGATAAGTTTTCGTTCGCTTGATTCTTATTATCGTCCACATTCTTCACACTTTTTTGATCCGTTTCAGTCTCAAGTGTTAAAGAATCGAATTTCCTGCAACAGAGACATATAAGAAAAACTTACAAACATTATCGGGTTATCGCACAAATTTATCATTGATTACATACTTTTCCATAGAAATACTCGGATCGCTACGCCTTCGGTGCAGATAAGCCGCATGATCAGGAGCATGCATAAGATCGCCGTATGACCTTGTCTTCGTCATTTGTCCCTGTGGCTCCTCACTCTCACCACCTTCAATATCTATCACTGTTATTCTTTGTTTATCATCTCTCATACCAAGCGACGATTCCATGGAGCCTAGATATACTTCAGACCATAGAACAAGATCGCGTACATTACAACTCGGCCATAATACCTAAAGTATTACAAAAAATAATAAAAAATAGCATTGTTGAAAAATCATTTTATCATTATGAGAACTATATCAATCATGATCATTTTACTTGATTCTTTAAGGGCGAATATAGATGATTCATAAACGCAGTCGAATTGAGGAAACGCCAAACTGAAAACGTACGTTCACGTATTCTCAATTGTAACCTCTCTTGCCTGGTATTACACAGGAATGTACCGAACAATTGCGAGTACGTATGTTGGGCTAATTTCACCTAAAACAAGAATATTATAGATTACTCAATTTCTTTTTAATAATATATATATTTTCTTTCTCATGATTGTTGTTCATATATTTACTAGATATGCTGACGACATTTGAAAACTACATTGAAATTGCAAGATTAATTGATGGACACAGTCAAGCCACTGAAGAAATACTGGACAACGTTCGTTAGGATCGTCGCAACCGATTGTTTGACCACATCGATCCGCGAACTTATGTCCAAAGTCTAACCATTCTCTCTCGACTAAAACTTGAAATCCCTAAAATAAAACACTAATATAAAATCAGAGTATTATAAAATTATAAAATAATATCAAATCAGTTAATTATTTATTGTCCTTTAAAAATATTGTATACCTCCATAGTACGATAATATGGATCAAGTAATATCTGGGCTAATGCGACAATTTGGGGAGTTCTGTCCCAGCCGTCACTACAATGCACTAATACTGGTCGACCGTCCCTCTCGATCGTGGACGCTACAGTGACTGCTGCCCGCAATAAACCTGACATATGTTGCAACCATCGTGTTCCTTCCAGCAAACTTAACCAACTGTAAAAATAATTAAATTAATAAAAAAAATAAGGTAATTAAGAATTCCAATAATAAACAATATATCAATTTAATAGTCTGAAAATAACTTACTTTGGTTGATCCGCATCTGATGCACAAAGCTGTCGTACAGCATGAAAACTCTTCCGTATTGAATGGATATTCGGCAAATTCATAAATTGTATGTCACAACTCGGATAATATTCGGGGCATTCGCAACCACCGCCACGTGCCCGATTTGCTACAGCAGTTGTGTATGATCTGGCATCGACAATTAAAACTTTCTATAAAATAGAAATTATTTATGTAAAATATGGAACATAATTGTATGAAATTATAAATACCTGTTTAGTTTTTATTTAATTTTTTATTTAATAATTTCTTATTAAATTTATTTCTTATAGCACGATAAAAATCATCTCTTTCTTGCATTGTATAGTGAATTAAATTAATTCTGTCACATGCATGTTTGATAGTCTAGAAAATATACTGAAAACTCGAAAACTTTTGCAGTTTATGGATTAATCTATAGCTGTAAATAATGATCAACTATCATAAGGTCTATTTTCACTGGAAATGAATAATCGTACATAATAATAAAAAGAATAATGAAAAAGCGAGTTTTCAATATATTTTATTATTATTTGATATAGCTGCAATAAAGAAAAGCATTGCAAAAGTTTTAATTGGACTGATTGATTAAAATCTCCTTACTTTAGCAGCACTTGGTATATCGTCACCAGTGTCGGGATATGTAATAGGTGAATCTACTATTGTAGATTCACCTTTATCGTAGCTACACGCATCTGCGAGAGCTTTTAGAAGATCCTCATCCTCAGAACTTCTCCAACCGAGCCAGCCAACTTCCGGTTGACTACTGCGAGCTATCACGGCGCCGTTATTCACGTGTCTTAAGATATATAATTACAATGATAAGATAGATAACACTTGTTACAAATACATCATGTATGACAAATCATGTAAGATACAATCATATAAGATAAAAAAGACTATACCTCCAAACAATAGCTGGAATTCGTCTGGAACTTCGAAATTTAGCAACAAATTCGAGGGTCTCATCAGAAATGCAAGCGGGAACTAAAAGTTGTGGTGGATAAGATGGACACATCCGATAATCCTTGTTTATTTGACTTATACGCCATGTACCATGCAAATTAAATTTCAATCGTTCGACCTAAGATATAATTTTATATGGACATTCATATAGAATAAAAATTTTTGCAATCACAGTTATAAATATTTAAGGGTCGGCAGAAGTGACGGTCCGATCTAATTCATGGTGCAGATACATATCTGTACTATCTTGTTACCTATTTTGTACCTATTTTGTCTCATAAAAGAATATTTGCCATTTTGAACCTTTTTAATTTCTTTTTTTACGAAGCTACGAAAATTCCTACAGAGACAAATTTTGCAATTTGCTCTTAAATAATTATAACAAATGAGGTTATCTGTTCCTTATTCGTGATGCAAATATGTATCTATTTTTTCTATATTTTATTTTCTAAAAATAATATTTTATCATGACACCTTTTCTTTTTTCATGAAACACATATGAAGGCACATACGTAGCAGAAATTTATTCTTAAAACAATAAATAAAATTATCTGCACCACTACTTACAGTGCAGAGTAAAATATCAGAATAAAATTATTTGTCTTTTTCTTACAAAATCATTTTAAAACTCTGCAGGCAACTCTTGATTACAAATGTCACAATTATATTGCGATTTTCTCAGTAGCCCTAATTCTCATTTTAGTCATAATTTGGATAAACAGAAATTCATCTCCGATAGAGGTTTTCAGTCTCTTCTGCTAACCCTTAAAAAGTGTTAAGTGCTCTTACTTCTAAATTAAAAGTGGAAATATAAGAACTATTATCTTTTCCAAGCCTAGGATAATCTTTTCCTTCTTCTATAGACCATGCATAGTATGCAAACGCAAATATATCCTCTATACTTTTTCGTGGATAAGTCATTTTGTGCAATCGTTTGAACCACTCCAAACAGTGTTCGTTTGTAGTAAATGCACAACTAAAATATTAAATATTAAAACATTAAATACTCTAATATTTTGATACCTTAGTAATAAAAGTAAGTACATAAATTATACACAATGCTTAATAAATTCAGAAGAGCAAAAATTTATAATATATTTCAACAGATACAAAAAATAATTATATATATATATATCATAAATAATTATATATTATAAATACCTCAAGGAACGTGCGTCTTTGCATCCAATATGCAAGTAAAATATCTCTTTAACCTCCAATTGCTCAATGAGACCCAGAGGTATATTATAACATGTTTGACTTAATTGCAGGTAAAGCCTGTAATTTGAAAGTGCCAAAATACCATCCGTGGTCCGTCCCAATGCCACAACGGATTCCCCGCTTAATGGTGTAAATGGAATTGTCAGTGTTTCATCCTCGCATTCAAAATGCGTGTGCTTAGGAAATAATTCCGAGGCATGTAGATGACATATGGATTGCAAACTGGTTGGTTCTTCTGAACTCTCCATCTCTTTATGTTCTATAATCAAAACATATATTTATAAAATATATTATAATATATTTATATATGTGTATCAAATATATATACATTTGATATATATATTTGCTTTGATTTTGGTTAACACGTTCGCTATCACGCCACATATGTGTAACAGTGGTTCGAGCGCCCGGCGTCACATATGTGTGATTTTTGTTGATTACCATATATATGTACAAGTAGATTATCAATTGATTTGTTCATTAATTGTTGTTGATTACCACATTATTAATCATTGATTATCTATATATGTTTTATATATATACAAGTGAATATGTGCGACATACGTAAAAGAAAGGCATATTGCAAGAAAGGCATGGGTCACAGCAAGGGTTTTTCCAACTTGACTATGATAATTAATGTGTTAATTGTACTGTTAATTTAATTACATGTGTGCAAAACTTAAGATCTAAAATCATAAAACAGACAAAAAATACAGTCATCTTTCTCTGTTGTTATATCATTCTTTATATTAATAAATTAAACTTACTTAACACAAATTCAGCAATTATCTGGTATCCAAGGTTAAAATGTTCTGTCTCCTGCAATATATCAATAAATTATAGTAAAATATATATTATGTCTCCATATTGTTAAAATTAATAAACATTATTGACGATTGTCTGCAATTTATTAAATTACTTATTAAAAGCATATTATTAATTCTAATATATATATATATATATATATATATAAATTATTATAAATTCGAATAAATAATTTAATAAAAAATTGAAAGCATGTTAATAATTTTATAAATTCGAATAAATAATTTAATAAAAAATTGAAAGCATGTTAATAATTTTATATTTTTCACGCACGCACGCACGCACGCACGCACGCACGCACGCACGCACGCACGCGCGCGCGCACATATTGATATCTGCATCTTTCTTTTCTTTCCTATATTTTTCGCAAATATGAAAAATGTGAATAATGCAGTTAAAAAACTACTTAGTTCTTAAGCAGGCTTCTGAAAACACGCGCACGCGCACGCGCGCACCACCCCCACACATATACACACCCACACCCATACCCTCCCCCACACACACAGCACACACTTGAGCTTAAACATAAATATTCATATAAAACTATAGATATATCAAATACTATGTATACTATATATATATATATATACTCTATAAATATTTAACAACCATTAATAGAATAAAACTATAATATCAAAAACAATTTACACATTCTTGTTTCTTTATCATTCAAAGTTTTTTATTAGTAATACATAGATAAACATTGTACTTATTATCAATATTATATAATTTGATATTATCCCGTTCATATCCATATTTATATTAGGCTTATATTAAGCTTTCTGCTCATATTTTATATTTACTCTGTCTCTCATCAAAGCCTAAATATGCATAATTTTATCTTAAACAGAATATATAATCTTTTCATCGCTCTATTGGAGATTTCCTTTTTTATATTATTTTTATCTTATACTTTTGATCTTCCTATAAATGTCAAGGATTTTATGAGTATATTCTACACCAATTTTTAATTATGTAGCATTTTCGGCTGTAGTAGGTTTGAATCCAACTCAAAATGGATTAATGATATCACATGTTCTACTTTAGGTTCTAATTGGTTTCAGCATGTGATGTCATTAACCCAACTCGTGTTGAATTCGAATGTTATGTCACATCCGTAGAAAAGGTAGATTTGTGAGACCTATTGATAATGTCAATTAATACTATCAATTTTTTCGGTTGATTTTTTTTTATGTAGATTACATAGAATCATTCGCAATTTAGAAAAAGATAGATTGAAAACTAATTAATTACAATCCTGTTGGAACTCACGATCCCTTGCAACTTTGTTTAGGAGCCTTGAGAAGCTTGAGAACCGAGTCTTTTTACTGCATTACTCATATTTTTCGTATTTGCGAAAAATATAGGGAAGAAAAGATGCAGATATCAATGTTATCGATACATCAGATAACAGAAAATTCATAATTTTTGAGGTTAATGCAACAAACCGAAAAGATTCTAAGTAGTCATAAAATCTTCGTGCACTTTTTGCACTAAATTCTTCGCTTTCTCTTTCTTCAACACCCGAATATGTATTTATCTCCTTTTAAATGCAACAATTTTTAGGAATTTCAACGCGAACGAGCCTATAGCTACATCGCAGCTATTCGTTACAGTTGCGCTTTCTGCATGCGTTGAATGTTTTTTCAATTTTTACGCTTGTACAATGCTTACCATTCATTTTTTTTCTTATCTACAAATATGTTCGTAGGAAAATATGCGACTCGGTGCAGCCGAAATGAAAAATCTACGTCTTCCCATCTCAAATTTGCAATTTGCGACGTAAGACGTCGCGATGCGATATCGAATCGCACGTTGTAGCCGTACGAATATTTCGCTCTGTTCCGCGTTTCGCGATGCCTACTTACTTACCTCGCCTTTTGCTATCATACAGTCGAAGGCCAACTCGGCGTCATATGTCAGCCTTGAGACATACATCGCATACGGCGTGCAATTATTCGCGTGATTACCTGCCCTCTTTTTTTACCGTGTGCGTGTGTGTGTGTGTGTGTGTGTGTGAGAGAGAGAGAGAGAGAGAGAGGAAAGAGAATGTATAACGATATTGTACAAGCGCAAATAAAGATTCGTTTCTTACTCACACTTCCGGATTTTGAAGTATCCCACACGCGAACAACGCACCTCGGTATGCTCCGAGATATATATATGTATATCTTTTTCTTTCTCCTTCTACAATGTTCTTTCACAGGAAATCCATGAATCGAAACGCTGCAGGACGTGTTAATGACGCTGCTCCGCGACGCGGAGCATCGTCTTCACAGACACCATCACGATGACAAAATGCCAAAACACAGACGTATGCAAGCGTAGATTGAACGTTGAACGACAGTGAGCGTTTGGTGCTGGTGATAATGGTAGCGACGGTGACAATCAGTTCTCATTACAGCGGCAGACTCGTGTCAGCATGCGCGCCCATGTTTTCACTATAGTAAATCGAAATTCATACACTTGTGATAAACACAATTTCATCGCATGTATAACCCAAAATGTACTACACGATACACGCAATGATGTCGATATCTTCAAAATTGAATCTTCGGAGCTCACAATCGGTACTTGCGATCACATATCATCATTAAGGCTGTGTTCTGATATTTACTGCGAGTACTCCATATCTATAGTGCACGTGACGTATGCTATAGAATTTAAGCACTCGCTGTGAATATCGGAACGCACTCTAAGGGCCACTTTTACCAAGTTCCGATTAACTTAACCATTCTAGTAACTTTGCAGGATGCCAACTGAAGCTGATGTCGGAGACAGTTGCTTTCGGAGTCAGTTGCTGCTATTTCAGTTGGCATCCTGCAAAGTTACTAGAATGGTTAAGGTAATCGGAGCTTGGTAAAAGTGGCCCTAAGAATATAAGGTATGACATTGCGCATAATGGCGGCAGACTAATAATAGAGGCTGTGTTCCGATATTACTGCCAGTACTGAAAATCTATAATATATGCTACGTGCACTATAGATTTTCAGTACTGGCAGTAATATCGGAACACAGCCAGAATACCTAAAGAAACAACCAATCAAATTTTTGCTAAAACAATCTATTGGTTTTTACCATCGACATATAAGGTACGTTCCGTTTCACGCATATACGCGCGTTCATCTATAGTATATGTGACGTATACTATAGATAAATGCGCGCATATGCGTGAAACGGAACGTACCTATAGAATGGACTGCTGATGGCAGTGGTGGGGGTAGAGATACGCGTGGAGTGAGACAGATTATAGTATGAACGTTCCAATCCAGAGCAAAGCAGTCACCGATTTAGGGCCAATTTCACGTCGGTTAAGCTAACCGACGGTTAAAGTGTCAATCGTGATTGGTTCATTCTGATCAAAGACAAATGCGATTGGACAATTCCGTTGGAATTAACCGTCGGTTAATCTAACCGACGTTGGTGAAATTGGCCCTTAGAAATCATTTAAGTCCGTATCAGACTAAAGATTAAGATTAAGATTAGAGTAGAATTTAGCCAATCGGAAAAAAGAAAACCAATCTTAAATTTAGTGAACTTTGCTTTGATTGGTCAAAATCCAATCTCAATCCCAATCTCTAGTTTGATACGGGCTTTAGGGCCACTTTTACCAACGTCGGTTAGATTAACCGACGGTTAATTCCAATGGAATTATCCAATCGCATTT
>JANQDE010000212.1:13867-25525 GCA_037157785.1 Cephalotes varians
CTTTTATTTTAGTATTTTATTCTTTTATTACTTTTAATATTTAATATTTATTATTAATATATATTAATATTTAATTTGTATTACCTATATTTATAACTGTACAATTTTCCTTTATGTTTTGAATATTAAAAAAAATTAGTCAAAAAATTGAGTTATTTATATTTTAGAATTTTAAATTATAAAACAATTTATATAATATAATTAATATATGTAAACTAATGACATAATATGTCTCTTAAATGTAAAATAACTGCACAATTTACAATAATTTTTAGGGAATCAGATATTATCTACGATGAAGAATCAGATGCAGTTATGCGCAAARTTGAAATAGCGCGCTTAATAGCAAATAAAATAGCATATCAGTGGTTTGRTAACGTAATCAGTCCATWTTGGTGGTCTTCTCTTTGGCTACATGATGGTCTTGCTACTTTATTCGGAGAGGAAGCTGTTGTCAAGGTTTTTACATTTATTAACATCGTAACTAATATCGTAACAATATCAAAGACCTTAATACTTCGTCTTTTATATATGACTTAGATAAATTGTTTTCCAAGCGTTTACAAAATGTGTATAATAAAAAATTCGATCATAATTTTAAATACACTTAAATTAAAAAAAAATGTAAAAATAAATGAAAAAATTTCATTAATCAATAAATAATTATACTGACATATAATCTCTCACAATTGTATAGCAACTTATTTTAATAATTCTTTCATTATTTACTAAACTTAATTAAAAAAGTAAAGAAAAACTTAAATTGGAACATAACGTACATAGCGTATAGTGGCAGAAATCAATGGAAACATATGTATTATATATTTCGATTGAATCTTCTTTACATAGATTTTGTTAATTTTGAAAGATAATTACTCGTTTGTATCGAGGTCTTAAAAGATAAAAATGATTTAGAAAGAAACATATGTAAGGTCCGAAACTATTCATACATTTGTTTGAAAATAAAGAAAAAAATATTGTTTATGAAAAATATTTCAAAAGAAGGTTGTGTGGTGGTTTGAAGAGAGATAAATAATGGTAAAATCAATTTTTGAAAAAAAAACAGATTTATTAAAATTACATGGAGGTTTTCGCTATTTTTTTAAATTTGATGTTTCTTTTACATAATATGATTCTTTTAGTTACTATGCATATAAAAATATTAAATTATTATCGATATACACACATATATATATATATATATATATATATATATATATATATATATAGTTTACAAGATGTTTCACATTTTATTTCTTACATTATTAGCATATAATATAAAACATCTTGGCATATTTTGGAATATAATATAAAATATCTTCGAAACTATTAATTTTATGGTAATTGTACTTTAATATTTTTATGCGCAGAGTCATGAGATAAGTCAATTGTATAAATATAGAGTYGTTTTCCAAGAAAACTATGCCACTCGCAACATACAATAACAAAATTTTTTGAATAGCACACATTCTTTTACATCAACTGATTCATCTCATTATACTAGGCATATAATATTACARCTACAAATAAAATAATGAGATATTTTATACAGCAAAAAAATGCCAGAATAAAATATAAAATATTTTGGAAAATATTCACTTTACGATAACTTTATTTTAATACTATTACATGCAGAATGACTAAAGAAATTATATTATATAAAAAAATCATAAAATTCATTTAAAAAAATAGAGATAATCTTCATATACTTTTAAAAAATCAGTTTTTAAGTCAATAGAAAATTTATTTTGCCATTATTTGTCCTCTTCTGATCACACATCTTTCGTTTGAAACATTTTTTATATATATCATTTTCTTTATTTTAAAATGAATATRCAAGTAGTCTTAAACATCCCATAGGTGCGGTAAATGACGAAGAACATTTTAAGCACATTTATCGTTAACAAAAAATACTTGAAATTTTTGAATAAAGATAGTTTAAAATTTATTTTAAATTTATTTGATATTACTTTATCTGTGTTCATTCGTGTTATTTCGGAGCATTTACGACTTAATGCTCATAGAAACATTTATTCTTCCTTTTTATCCAAGAACATGCTCACGAAATTTTAAAACATATTTATGATTCACTTTGTATATGCATGTATTTATACAGGATGTCCGGTAATTCTTGTAACAACGCTCGTATACAATACAGAGCAGACGTGAAAAATTCTATACCATTTTGCAAATTTCTCAATAATTAATAAGAAATTAATTATTAAAAATCGCCAAATAAGCACGTATTCACCCGTCTATCGCCCGGTCTATCGCCAAATGTAAGCGCGCGATGAAATACGATCGGCTAGTCGTGTTTGTTAGGAAGATGACGAGTTGTTTTCTAAAAGCATTGGACTTCTGCTACGCGTTGTTCCCGTATTGCCATGCCGTTGTCGYTTGTAGAAGAAAACTCTCCGCACTATCATATCTTACCTCGCGCTTGCATTCGGTCGGATATGCGTACATGCGGACATCTTTAATTAATTTCTTAATTATTACAAAAAAAATTACAAAATGGTATAATAGGGTTTATCAGTTTATTCCACTTTATCTGAACGAGCGTTGTCACGAAAATTATCAAACACTCTGTAAATCTTCCGATAATATTTATACAATTATTATAAATTTTGTTTTTAGAACTTTAATGATTCTAGAATAATGAGTTACTTCATAATTCAGAATCGATACGATTCTCTTCATTTGGATCCTGCTTTTGATATGAATCCTCCACAAAATATCAGTTCCTCGGAGATTCATTTACTTTACAGTTTTCCTCATTATATCAAAGGTATCATTACGTTAATAATTAAATAATTTTATACAAGTTTGCAAAAATAAATATTATTTATTAAAAAAAAGAAAAAAAAAGAAAAAAAAGAAAAAAGTAATTTAACCTTCCGAGAACACACCTCTTTTTTCAAGCATGAAGAACACTCTGGGTCAATCTGACCCGACGCTAACTTTAAGAGTCCGCCATTTTAAAACGACGTGTTCGATCGRCTTGAAAAAATTCCTGGATATACTTGAAACTTGAATAAACGATGTTGTAAATATTAAAACTGTTTTTATAAATATTAACATATCTAAAAAAATTGTCGAAAAAAAATTTTTTTTCAAAAAATTTTATTTTACATAAATAAATCAAGAATTTTTTTAATTGAATATTTTTAGCTGCAACTTTAACTGTATATTCTTGAAATATAGTAGATACGGTACGGGTCAAATTGACCCAGTGTGTTCTCGGAGGGTTAATTAAATTAATTTAATTTAAACAGATTTAATTACTTTTATGTTAATAGTACCTATTGTTTTACGGATGCTTCAAAGTATAATTACGGATAAAGTGTTTCGGAAAAGCGTCCATACATGTCTTCAGAAGTAGTGAGTAACAGTATTATAAAAATTAAATACTATACAAGAAAATATAATACAATAAGTATAAGAACTGCSAAATTCTTATATTAATTTTTTCTCTATATTTTAATAGTATATGTRCTATATTTCTGAATATATTCCGAATAAAAAATTCTTCATATATAGATAATTACATTCAAAATATGTCCATATTTGTTTTYATTTTCACMATTTCTTATAAAAATAATTTCTGTTCATATATACAGACTAAATAATGAAATAAAAAAATTAAAAAATAAATATAGAACATAAATAAAGAATAATTTTAGCTAATAGGATATAGAGATCGACATATGAAACATAACTAATTAAAAAATTCCTTCTATTTATTGACACAAGTCGATATTAATGTCATTCTGCCTTTATTCTTTACTCTGTCTCATTTGATAACAAGAAGGACAGAATGGTAATTGTGTCGACTTGTCATTAAATGGAAGGTATTCAAAAATAAGACTTATTTGGTCAAGCTAAATCGTGCTATGATTTCTTGTGTGATTTTATATGCATATGAACTTGAAAATGTATAAGTTAATGATTTGAACATTGTTTTTTTATAAAAGTAAAGTTTGAAAAAATTAGAATAAATTGCTTATATATGGTTATATAACTTCTCTGTACGATTGTTACCTTTANATTTCTTATAAAAATAATTTCTGTTCATATATACAGACTAAATAATGAAATAAAAAAATTAAAAAATAAATATAGAACATAAATAAAGAATAATTTTAGCTAATAGGATATAGAGATCGACATATGAAACATAACTAATTAAAAAATTCCTTCTATTTATTGATACAAGTCGATATTAGTGTCATTCTGCCTTTATTCTTTACTCGGTCTCATTTGATAACAAGAAGGACAGAGTGGTAATTGTGTCGACTTGTGTCATGGAAGGCATCCAAAAATAAGACTTATTTGGTCAAGCTAAATCGTGCTAAGATTTCTTGTGTGATTATATGCATATAAACTTGAAAATGTATAAGTTAATGATTTGAACATTGTTTTTTTATAAAAGTAAAGTTTGAAAAAATTAGAATAAATTGCTTATATATGGTTATATAACTTCGCTGTACGATTGTTACCTTCATATTTTTTTATATATATATATATATATATATATATATATATATATATATATATATATTACAAAAAATTATTTGTGAAGAAAAACATGTATGGACATAGTTTGTACGTAAGTTTATATATTCATACATGACAAATTTTTTATTGGGTTTTTTCTTCTCTCTCGCTCTCTCTCTCTCTCTCTCTCTCTAGATAGATAGGTAGAAATAGAGATAGAGAGAGAGAGAAGAAGAGAGAGAGAGAGAGAAAGAAGAAAAAACTCAAAAGAAGAATATATATATGGTTAGATATATACATGTATCTCTATTTTATTATGAGCTAACCATAGTTCAATCTGTTGCTTTTAAATTAATTGCTATTTTTCATGAGATTTTTCAACACTTTTTCATATTTTCATATAATCTAGTCTTCTTTTCTTTTTAATTGTTACACTTTCAACCGAATCAAGTGTCACTTTTTATTAAAAATACTATTATTTAAAAAAATTTAGTTAGAATAAACACAAATTGTATTTATCACCAATCATATTGCAAAATATAATATACAATATGTCCTATAATTATCGGGACAACGTTTGTGTGCAGGTAAAGTTAAGAGTGTCAAAAAATCGTATACTATTTTGCAATTTTTGCAATAATTATCGAAAAATTAATTACTAAAAATTTCGAATAAGGGCATATCCTTGCATTTGACGATAGGCCGGTTGGATACGCGCTTATTCGGCAATCTTTTATAATTAATTTCTTGTTAACTATCGCGGAAACTGTACGTACATACGAGCATTGTCATACGAGAATTACCGGACAAATTATAGAAATCCATTCCATATATTATAATATAACAAACATATACACTATAATATAAAATTATGTTACATATTAATAGACCTAACACACACACACACACACACACACACACACACACACACACACACACACACACACACGCGCGCGCGCGCGCGCGCGCGCGTGCATACATATTTATATACTTATGAAATGTGTCCCATTTTAATTTTTCCAATAAAAAAGATGGATTATAGGAAAAAATAACTAGAGACAAAACACATATTCTCTCTCTTTCTTTCTCTTTTTTCTCTTTTAGGTTTTTGGGAGTGAATTTAATGGGTTAATTTTTGATTCGGGACCCGTGTTACAACCAGTCAGGCCCAAGTTTATTTTTCAAAATGAAAACTTTTGATTACATGTTTTTGTAGTTGACTCAAAAACTTTTCAAAGCATTATAATAAAATTGTTTTTCATCAAATAATGATTGCTCTTTCAAAAAGCTAGTTCTAGTTATTTTTCGTAAGACGTATCTTTTTATAAATATTTCGATAGCAAAGATGAAATGGGACACTYTATACACAAATTATAATTTATATTTTTAATGTTGACAATTAAAAGGTTCARTGAAATTAGCACGACGTTCTACTAATACGTTCTAATAATAAAAAAATTATAACAGTTCCAGGAGCACTTTTCATAGTTCTACAGTTCCTTATAAAACTAAGAAAAAGTTCCGCATTTYTTATCCCAAAAAACCCYAAATGAAAATATGACGTGCTAACTTCGCGAATTTAGCACGATACCCACTCTAAACTACTACCAAAAACGACACATATCAATTTTAGGAACAGTTCTCTTTAGTAATATTAACGTTCTACTACAATGTGTAATATAAAAATAAAATTTTACCTTTTATTACTATTTATACAACTTAAGTGCGCAAAAAAGACAGTTGAAGAAAAAGTGACGTGCTGGTTATTTCCCGCAGTTCTAGCGATACCTTTCGTTAAGGTTACTAGAGTTCTATGCTCTGCAATCATTTTTAAAAGAGTTCCGACTGCTGGGTAATTTTAATTAATTTCTTAATCTTTTGATCCAGCACGACATTTGAAGCGAAAGAGCCGTGCTAGCAATTTCCTGCAGCTTTAACGACAATTTTTCTTAAATTTAACAGAGTTCTATGATCTACAATCAATTTTAGAACAGAGTTCCGGCTGCTAGATAATTTTAATTAATTATATCCTGCCTCAGCACGACATTTGCATAAGTATTGCCCGGCATTTGTCTCAGTTCTAGTAACAGTTCTCATAGAGTGACAGTTCTAGCGAAGGTGTTTGCTTTACAGTCAGTTGTAAATAGAATTCTCGTTGCCATACATTTTTAATCAGTGTTGTAACAATTGCGACTTGTTAATGTTCATATATATACATATATATATATATATATATATATGTATATACACATACATACGTACACATTTTTTTGTTAAATTATATATCTTTATACACTGTCATGTAATATATATATTATATAATATATATTATATATTGTAAAAGAGAGAGAGAGAGAGAGTCATTTAACATTTTAATATAGATCATATTTCATTACAATACTTGCATTTGCAATAACGATGCGTCTTCGTATTCACTCTTCATTCCACTTTAAATCTCTCTTTATCTCATCGATTTACATATTTCACGAATCACTGTAATGTACAATATATTACATTTGGATTACAGAAACATAAAAACTATAAAATATTAAATACTGTTACCAGAAAATATCTTAATTATCATGTCTCCACACACTATTACATTTATATATAGCAAATAGTTTATTAGCAAGAATCATTGCAATACTTATGTTGTAACAGTTTTCTTCTCTCATAAACTTACATCGAATTTTGTACGTCTACAGTTTGACGTAATTCGCACACTGCTCATGGGCAGGTAGAGCGGACTAAACTGAATAGAAGAATATATTTTGCATCATGTCGCTGTAACGAGAATAACGATACATAACGAGTATGGCACTTTTCAATTGTTGTGCTGGACCAGGAGACTAAATAATTAATTAAAAATACCTAGCAGCCGTAACTATGTTTAAAAATGATTGTAGAGCATAAAACTCTGATATCCTTAATGAAAAATATCGCTAGAGCTGTGGAAAAAAAGCAGCACTGCACTTTTTCTTCAACTGTCGCTTTTTGCGCATATAAATTGTATAAATAGTAATAAAAAGGTGGAATATTGTTCTCATATTACACATAGTAGAACTCTTATTAATGGGAAATGTTTCCAAAATTGATCATATGTGTCGCTGTTTGATACTTTAGAGAAGAGAGTGCCGTACTAGGTTCGCGAAGTTAGCACGCCATATTTTTATTTAGGGTTTTTTGGGATAAAAAATGCAAAACATTTTTTGATTTTTATAAGGTACTGTAGTATAAAGAGTGCTACGGAAATAGTATAATATTTTAGGTATTAATAGAATGTCGTGCTAACTTTACAGGTCCCAATAAAAACTGCAATCAAAAAAGACATGAAATATGAAAATAATAAATTTTTATGATTGTAATACATAATACATTATATAATTATAATACATGCGGTGTATGTTCAAAAATATAACTTGGTATTTTTATTAGATGTATAACTTTACATATTTTATATAATAGTATGTCCATCCTACAATTTTCGCTTCTATGACACGGATTTCCATTGTTGCAATATTAATAGCCAAAAGTATATATTTAATCAGTTATATCGTTATAGATAACAATAAATTTTTAAATTTAGCGCGTTTCGCTCACTGACTCCCACTGAATTCTGGTCTATACAAGAAGACATTGCTAAACAAGAAGGCATAGCATCAATTCTATATTTCAAACCAAGTGATATTCAAGATTGGCTAGTGAACAGGCATTATCCTATCGTGAATTGTACGAAAGGAAACTTTTTTTGGAGGGTGGTACAACATTTCGATATATCAAGTTATGATGATGGGTTATGGTCGATACCTATAAATCTTGTCGTGAGGGGCCATTTTTTACATGGAAACACATTATTCTGGCTAATACCACAAAAACCATATTATGACACGGATTATATTATGAAAGATGATTGGTTAATAGTTAACGATCAGCAAGCTGGTAAATGTTTATTAGTTAATTTGTTATATGCATTCCATGTAATTATTTGCTCCATGTAATTAACATTTGTTGATATTTATATCCATGTAATGTTGCTTCCATGTAATTAACATTTGTTGATATTTATATTAATCATAATTCTTATTTATAAATCTCTAAGGTATTCCACATACCTGTTACATGTACACAGTAGTAGGTATACGATGAAATTTCTAGTACAAAATATATTTTTTCTATTTTATATTTTAATAAATATAATACAAATGTTATTGTTTACATAGCATGGTGATATTGTATATTTCAATTTAGTTTAAATTTATGCAATACCACAAAATAGTGTATATTTTTTTCTAAAATCATTATATACATATACATATATATTTCTTCATATATATTTCTTCAATTTAATCAATCGCACATAATTCAATAAAAAATTTTTGTTGCACAACAGGATATTATCGCGTTAATTATGACACCGAAAGCTGGCATAAAATTGTAAAATATTTGAATTCTAAAGAATATAACGATATTAATATCATTAATTCTGCTAAAATTATTGATGACTTAATTCATTTYACGATTGCTCGCAAATTCAACATTTCTATGTTCTGGGAATTAACAAATTACTTATTATCCCAAGAAACAGACTATTCAACGTGGTATCCTACGATAAAAATGATTGAATATGTATCGAATATGATTCCATTTAGTACAACACAYATAATAAATAGTACACATGSTGYACGTAKTAAACACCCGATTAGTMTTACAATTAMGGTAAAGAAATTTTATTTAATAAAGAACTAATTAACTATTGACACGTACACATCATTGTCTTTGTATCGTTATGTGCAATTCTTAAAAGATAAATAATATATACGAACGGCAAAATTCATATTTTGTGATTGTATGTTAAACACGAAAAATTTATAATGAGAAATTATTTCTCGTTTCCGGTTTTATATTTGGGATAATAAACATTTTTTTGCAAAATAACATTTATTTCAAAAATATCCCAAATAATCAAGTTTAGTACAATCACGCATATCTGTAACTATAATGCTGATAACTTCGTGTATATTTATCCTCAACGTTTTCGAGCGTATCGATGTTATAACAACACGTAGACAGCGATATATGAATTTAACGACAAGATAACTGCCTCAAAGTTATCTCGCGTAGTCGGCAATATAACAGCATTGTATCAGCATTAATCCTACAAATTATTATGGTGAAGTAACAATAACAGTATGAATTTTGCCAGCAAGTTGCTCGTAAGTTGTCATTCGAAGTTGACGATCGTAAAGGTATCAGTTTAACAACAAATGCGGACCTCATTGTTACAATTTTACTAGCAACCATACTTGATTTACGAGTAACAATAAAGACATATTGCTATTTGAGACAGTTATATAAAGAATTTTATATTCACATATGTTATGTAGAAACGAGTCAATATAAATTCATATTGTCTTAGGAAAAATTAAAAGCGTTGTTGGATGGCCCACTGCAAATACTAGGATTTGAAGGTCATTCAACGGAAAATGATTTTAGTAAATGTTTAAGACAAGAAATCTTAAGATGGGCATGTACGTTTGGTCACAGTCGGTGTTTAGAAATGGCTAAAGAACGCTTACGATTTCATTTAAAAGACCCTGAGAAATTCAAGTAAGTTTCAGTACATTCATAACTAATAAAGTTTATTTTTTGCCAAAATACCAAACCTACATTTTTATATATAACATATATTCTTATGTTTTTAATACATAGAATATTACCAGGATGGAAGAAATGGACATATTGTAACGGTTTAAAAGAAGAATCTAGTGTGTTTGTGCGGTTTAATGTAAACAATATGTTTTTCAACGAACTTAACCATGAGCTTTTATCATATATAGTTTGTAGTCTGCATGATCCTCATCATTTACAAGAACTTAGAAGAGGTCTTCGTGACAGATTCAGGGATTCTACCAATTTTGAAAAAAATACTGCGATTATTCCCTTTTCTATAACCCTTTTTCATTCATATGTTTCGAGGATTTGGGACGACACTGAGTTTCTGAATGACATTCTGATGAATTATAATAACATAATACCTGAGTAATGATATTTCTCTTTATAAATGAATACTCTTAATAATAGATTTTATATAATTATAAAAATATGTATTGCTTTTATAGTGAAATAAGTCCAGTTGTAGCATTTACTGATATCATTAACCATTTGTATAATGATCATCAACTTAATGCGGTAAGTAGTGAACCTAAATACCACCATTGTAATTAGCTTTGTATTAAAAAATTATTAAAGACTACATATAATATTTACACACAAACACACACACACACACACACACACGCGCGCGCGCGCGCGCGCGTGTCGCATGTGCACGCATGCACGCGTACATCCTGAAAAGATGGAGTGTTATATGAGTGGCTAGAATAATAAAGAGTGAATAAGAAGAAGAAATACGCGCATATGCGCGGATGAATATGTAGGATGAAACACATAAGGAGATAAACTAATAGGATTAAAATTTTTTGTATAAATGATGTGCATATATGCATTTGCAAATCACCTTACGCATGCGCGATTATACACACATTGCTTAAAAAAAAAGTAAAAAATTGTTGCTATGCAAAGTTATATCTTTATTGGAATAAAAATAAATTATTTATTAGAAGTTGGATAATTTTTGTTTTTTTTTAGATTCACCWTTTATTGRRAGAASACKTATAYATCRRMCAWYACMKTTCAAAARTTCRACTCAAGATACAAACACGACTTTCTCAAATTAAAAATCAAATAGATCATTTTCAGTTTATTGAATCATAAATTATACAGTACTCTGAGCAATCAGATCATATTTTGTGTAGCAGCGGTTCARATTATTTCAGAACGACAGCGCGTGCAATTAATACTTCTGCAATGTGTTCAAATATATATTTCAATTWWTGTTATATTACYTTCGTYTACATTTGAATAAATATTATCTGTATTCTCCTTATTACATGTTTATTTGTGTCAGTATCATTTATGTCTTTAATTCTAGCACATTTACTTGTTATTTGTTTCRTATTACTAATATTACTATAATTCTTGTATTATTTAGTATTTAATATTGTACTATCGTCATGAATATTCTAAAATATACAATATGAAGAGCGTGTCTATTAATTAATAATAAAATTTTTTATTTGTTCATCTTATTCTATTATTCTT
>JANQDE010000212.1:40914-72570 GCA_037157785.1 Cephalotes varians
CGCGTCCCGTGCGCACATTGCGCGCGCTGCGCTGCGCGTTCCACCGTTTGACATCTGGATGTGTTTGGATACTTGACATTGTTAACGGAACCGATTTGAAAGTTGAACGTGCACACTGAGGATGGCTTAAAGGTAAGCCGAAACGTTTGTAATTATACTAAATAAATCTTATTAGTTACTGCGCACCATCAACAGCGTGTTATAGCTCTCATTAGCCCTTCCACGATATTATAATTTTCAAAAATTAATATCTCGTTAATTATTACAAAATTTGCAAAATGGTAGAGGATTTTTCTACTCAGTTTAACGTCCTCTACCTGCACACAAGGGTAAAGGCGGGTAGTCCCGGACACCCTGTATATACATAAATACTGTTTTACTAAAAGTAGAAATAATTAAAAAAAAAACTTATATTTTATTTAACATTTTTGTTTACTTTTGAACTTGTTGTCCCATTGTATCATCATTGAGATGATCTTTTTGTGACATTAATATAGAACCTCCGTAACTAAATATACACTATTTGAAAGTAGTGTGTGATATTTAATAAAGGCTTTTTTAAGCTTTAAATAATCGTTAAACATTTCAGTATTACAATAGTTTGATTTAAAATTTTTTATAATATTTTTTCTTTAGAATATATTTTTTTAAGAAAAATTTAAAGAATATTTTCATTAGAATCAACAGCTTGTTGCTTATCAATTGAAGAATTTTCGCTTGTTCTAATTCCTAATAAGACTTTCAAATAGCTTGCAGCAATATTTTTCTTGTTTCTCGTTAATCAATTTAATTTAATTTAATTTAGATGCAATCAAACTGCAATTATTATTTTCCGTTTATTGTACAAAATTTACAATTAATTACAGCATAAAATGTAAATATTATTCTTTTAGTAGTATCTTATTATTACAAATTTTTATTTTTTAATTTTTTATTAGATTTAAGATTTTATTAGATATGTTTTTATCTGAAAACTTAACAAATGTAAGGTCGGAGAACTATAAGGACAATATTGATGTCAAAGAATCAAAGAAATAACATAATTTATTCTCTGATAATTTATAATAATAAAAAAAATATTTTGATTTAGTCTTTATCAGTTTAATGATAATATCAACATAAAGGCATATTAAATATAAATTAAGAAAATGAAATTTCTAAATAAACATCAGTAAGAAACAGACGATATTTGTAATAATAGTATAAAATAATGTAATATTACGTCCAAACGCCAAATTTTTAATGAAGAGGAGGGATTGAGAAGGATTGAGAAGGAGGGAATATGGAAGGAGTTGTTCAGAAACTCTTTCTCGTATATATACACGCACAGAGGCGCGCGCTGTGAGTTGAACGCTCTTTTATGATTCCGGAGTATAGGTCAACGTCCTGAAGGGACATTATAGCACCTATTTCTGCGAGCAATGCGATCGAAAGTCCTAATTTCGAGTCAAGGAACTTAATCCTTTTAACTGGACCACAACCTAGAGACTGGACCGTATGTGATCTTTATGAGAGTGAAAAGAAGAAGGCGAGGTCCTTAAATTTAATTATAAAAAATGATGAATTGATTAACATTTAAAATTTATTAATAAAAGTAATTAATGTAAAAGTATGAGAGAGAGAGAGAGAGAGAAAGAGAGAGATTGATTGAATGATCTTTAAATAAAGAAAGCTTTCTCAGCTATTTTCATATACATTTTGATTTACATTTGTAAAATATAACAATTTACAATTAAAATATTCGTTTTTAACCTTCTTTTCAACAAGTCGAGCTATTACGATTTTTTATTTCCGCTGGTAGGGCGTTATACATTTTTACTCCCTCGTAAAATATACTTTTCTGCGCACTCTTTGTTTTTCTAAATTGAAGTTCTATATTACCCGCTTTTCTCGTTTCTCATGTGTATTCATTCCCTACTATCTGCAACCTATCCCTTAACTGAGTCGGTAGCAAATCGTTTAATATATTAAAAATAAATATATATATATTATATCGCAACCTTTGTCTTACTGACATAAATTGCAATGCTTCTAGCATATCTTCCACTTTGGTGTACCTATCACATTACCCTCATAGTTCTGTTTTGTACCTTCTGCAGTTGGGTCATTTGCGTTTCCCATGCCTATTAATAGCATCGCACAATACTCAAAGTGAGGAGCTATAATTATCTTATAAATAGTACATCTAGTATATACTGATATATAATTATTTATTCTATTTAAAAAACTCGTTTTCTTACCCATTTTCTTTAACATATATAATTGCAGTGATCTTGAAATCGAAGTCTGTCGTCTATAATTATGTTTAGATATTTCATAGTTTCTACTCGCTCAATTTCAATTCTAGATATTTCAAAATTGTATTACCACTCAGTTCTTTTCGAATACTTTTAACTATCATATATTTCGTTTTACTCGCATTCATTTTTAACTTATTTATATTCATCCAATGTTCGATTATACTAAAAACCGTATTCAATTTTACCTCTGAATCCGCGCTACTTTCTCCACTTATATATAAGCATGTCGTCTGCAAACATTTTAATATTACACCTTTCAGGACAGACTTTGATTATGTCATTTATATATACTATAAATAACAAAGGTCCTAGTATCGAATCTTGTGACACTCCGTATTCTGTTGTCAGCAATTCAGATCATGTACGATTAAATTGCATCTGTTGTTTCCTATTATTCAAATGATTTGAACTATTCTAGGCCTTCTCTTAATTCCATATTGATACATTTTTTCTAATAATCTTTCTTTGTCTATTGTCTCAAATGCTCTCTTGAGATCCATGAATATCACTCCTATCATTTTTCCTTCACTTACTATTAATTTCCATTCGTCAATGACAGTTTGTATCGCTGTTTCACACGAATAATGTTTTCTAAACCCCGACTAATATTCTGTAATAATTAAAATTAAAATCCATTAGTTTCCAAATACATTTCTAGTTGTTCTTTCACTACTAATTCTAACATTTTCTCAAATATTCTCAAATATCAAATATGACACATTAATAGACCTATAATCGCTCGCTTTTTTTGCTTTATCTATCTTTGGAATTGGTATTATCATAGAGGTTTTCCAACCTTCCGGACATCGACCTTCTCTCAACGAATTATTTATTATATTCGCAAATTCCTTTTTTATTACAGGAAAAGCTGCCTTCAATATATTGCTAGCTTATCCCTTCTTCCGTGCCTTTCTTTTTTGGCAATCCCAAAACAACTTTCTCTAACTGTTCTCTCTAGCTTGACAGTCTCAAAATCTTCCGTAATCCCTTTATTTTCAATAATATAAATAATTTTCTTATTTATATTCATCCAATGCTTAATTATATCACTGTCGGATCTATCGATCTTTATAAAGTTTACTATACTATCAATACTTTGTATGTGTAATATAAATTAAATTTATTAGCTATATTGCACTTATCAACATCACCTATAATCTCAAACTCTATATTTCTACCTCCCTTATATCTACTGGTTCGCCTCTAATTATTTTTTTTAAGGTTTTCCACAGGTCGCAGGATTTTCTTTATTAAGATCTATCATGTTTTCATAATATTCTTTCTTCTTCTCCCTAATTAATTTTACTACTGCATTTCTTTTATATTGCAACCAATTTTGCTCGGTATTGTCATACTATGCTCTTCTATATGCCTTATCCCTTCTATTCGCGGCCTCTCCCATTTTATCCGAAAACCATTTTTTCTCTTTCCATACTTTTAGAATTCGAAATTTTTTCTTCCATGCTATTACATCTATCGCTTTTACTATATTATCGACGAGTTTATTTGCTCTCTCACTAACATCTATATATTCACACTGACATTCCTGCCTTTCCTGTATTTTATTTTTCCCAATACAGCATCAATACAGCAAATTCATTCACATCAAACTCTTTATAATTTCTAGCACTAAATTCTCTATACTTACTTTCATTTTTACTTGCACTCAACTTTCAGCCACGCGTGGTCCATAATTTTAGTTTCGTGAATTACTTGTACTGTTTTATTATTATTCGCGAAGATTAAATCTATAATTGTCTGACTACCTTTTGTAATTCTCGTCGGTTTGTTAACATACTGTTTCATACCTAAGCTTAACATTGTCGTTTGAAATTTCTTCATAAAACGAATCCATCTAAATTAAAATCACCTATAACCATTCTCTCTTTTTTGTTAGCTCCTCTACTGTATCCTCTAAAATTCTCATAAAGTTCCCGTGCGCTCGATGAGTGATATATTATCATTATCACTCCTTTATATAATTTTTCTTTCACTTCTACCGCAACACACTAACAATTCGATTCTAATTTT
This sequence comes from Cephalotes varians, assembly GCA_037157785.1. Lineage (NCBI taxonomy): Eukaryota > Metazoa > Arthropoda > Insecta > Hymenoptera > Formicidae > Cephalotes > Cephalotes varians. Next base: position 45,246 of record JANQDE010000212.1, read on the forward strand.
TTAACTAATACTATTTCATATTTAAAATCATTTTTTACATATAAAACAACCTCCCCGTATTTTTTATCTCAGCATTACATCTAATCATACCATAACCCAGAACGTTCACTTCATTATCTTCGATATCCTCAGTCAATCTAGTTTCCGATAATGCTAGAAACGCAGGATTTATTTCTTCATAATCTTGTACCTCATCTTTATACGCTATTAAGCTTTGCGCATTATATATATTATATAGTATTAGCTCCGCTCCTTCTTGCTATTTAGCGTCCTCCCAACCAGCTCTTCTCTTCTCCTCCTGTAACGCCCTCTTAAAAGTCGGACATTCCCGACTAAGGGCGCCATGTTCGTCACTTATCTTCAGATTGTATGTTCGAATTTTAAACATATACATCACACATTTCTTCTTTGTCGCTGTACAATCACGTGAGTTATGAGTTCTTGCACATTTATGGCATGTTTCCTCTCGTGTACAATTTTTTGCAATATGATAGTATCCCCAGCATTTAAAACACCTTTTCACATTAATATGATTAAATACAGGACATTTCTTCCATCCTACATTAGTCCATCCTTTTGCTTTCTTTAGTATTAGCTCGTATGTCTCTTCATCTACTTCCATTATCATTGATCTTTCTTCATTTCTTCTTCTTTCTGATTAATTATTTCTTTTTTCTTTCACTATTCTCTACACACAATTCGCATATTTACTACACCTATTTTACTCTGTTTCTTTATCGTATTTATAAGTTCATTATCATCTCTTCTAAACCTATATTAATAATTTTTATCTTTGGTTTCGATTGAGGCGACTCCATCACACTGTAATTTTTCCCGAAATTAGCTTGGATTGTTTCCTTCAATTTTTGCACTTCCTCTCCGATTTCACAATGATCACTGTTCCCTTGCTTCCTTTTTTTAGCTTTGATACTCTTATAGCCATATTTTTAATACTATACTCTACTTTTTCTTATATCAATTTTTTAGTGGCCTCACTTTCTTGTTGTATTTTGGGCTTGATAATTATAATATCTTCTTTCTTCTTTTCTTTAATTGCATTACTATAACTTCTTTGAAACCTTTCTACCGGTCGATTTGCTTCTCCGTGTATTATCCTTCTCAGATCCTCCAATTCTTGCTTAATATTTCCCATTTCTTCGTGAACTTCTCTGATCATCATTTTAACTTCTCTTTTACATGCTATTTCCTCTTTTAGCTTTTTTATGGTTTTTACGAGCCAATCTATTTTTGTATCCATACTTGATGATCCACTCGTACCTGCCGTTCTATTTGCACTATTTGTGTCGTAGACGTTCCCGCAGATCCTGTAGATCCCGTGAATCCTATTATAATCTATCTCTGTTACTTCCATTTGCTACCGATGCTATCTTCATATCCTCTTCCTTATCACCTTCAACTACAAACTTTTCATATGAGGGCATGATACCAATTCCTGATTTCTATCATAAATCCTATGTCTAGTTACACAGCTTGGATGATAAAACAGCTTGGCACAAGACATGCATGTGACCACCTGACTTTTTATTGGTTTCTTACACGTCGAGCATCGATATTCGGCATATTCATTGTTCATATCGATAATTACTGGCCGAAACTATTGATCTCAGCATAAGCGGTCAGTCACTTTTGAGCCATTTTTACATGTCCGCATCTTTCCGTCCACATATACTATCTACTTATCGTATATCCCAGGTAACAAACGCTTCTCCCGTCCACAAATCAGTACATCTCCTGGCTAAATAACTCATATGTCTAATCCCGATCTACACTGCTATAATTTCAATAACTTTCTACGTCTCATCTACGCGATTAACCCGCTTAAAAGCTATTACTTTTACGGAGCGATGTTTAACACGTCTTTTCCTCGCGAGAGAAAGAAAGAGAGAAAAAGAGAGAAAGAGAGAGAGAGAGAGAGAGAGAGAGAGAGAGAGAGAGAGAGAGAGAGAGAGAGAGAGAGAGAGAGAGAGAGAGAGAGAGAGAGAGAAATTACACTCCCTATTATTGACATGATTCTCATATTAGGAGAATGTAAGGGAAATTATAGTGGCTGCGAGATTGTATCGTGAGCGATATCAAGATCGGCGGCATCCGATGCATACGGTCCATCGCAAGTGTTTTCAGCGTGCACGGCAAGGACAACTTGTCAGATTTAGCTTAACGTGGTTCATTGGAAATACGATTAACAGTTTTAGCTGCTGTAGCTGTAAATACGAATATTAGCGTCCGAGAAATTAGTTGCAATCAGTATTTTTCGTTCAATCGCATCACGGATATTAAGGAGTTCTGACTTTTATCCGTATCGTATTATTTTAATCCATGAACTGACCGCGAATAATTTTGCACTTTGAATAAACTTTTGCCGATGGATTCAACAAAGAATAAGGCAGGATAGGCATTTTTTTTCTTACGTTTTTTTCAGATGAATCAACATTTAATGACGGACGACGTAATCAACATAACTGTCACTATTGGGCAGCAGAAAATACACGTTGGTTCCGCGAAATTCCATATCAGCATGAATGGTCTATCTATGTCTGGTGCGGTTAATAGTTATATTATTGGACCACATTTTTTTAATGATACACAGGTCACAGGTGCCATGTATAATTATTTAAAAAATAATTATTAAAAACAATTATTAACAAAAATAGATAACAGTTTAAACAGATAACACTCTAAAACACTCTAGTATAAATAATAAGAATGTTTATATTTTAGGATTTTAAATTACGAAACAATTCACATAGAATATAATTAATAAAACAATTAAAGCTATAATATGTCCTTTTAACTTGAAATAATCACGAATCACAATAACTTTTAGGGAAACAGATATTATCTACGAAGAGTTGGATACAAATATGCGCAAAATTGAAATAGCGCTTAATAGTACCTAAAATAGCGTATCAATGATTTGGTAATGCAGTCAATCCACATCGGTGTTTTTCTCATGGATTACACAACGGTCTCGCTATTTTATTCAGAGAAAAAGCTATTTTTAAGGTTTCTATATTCTCTAATATTACAAGAATATAAAAGATTTATCTCAACTCACATAGTAATATATTCTTCTTAGAATATCTTAATTTAACCTCCTTTGATCTCTCCAAAATGTAAATTCTTCCTTATCATTACCTAAAGAATTTGTAATTGTTCTAATATAAAGCACTTAGGATATTCTATTTTGATCAAAAAAAATTTTTATTGCTATTAATAGTGCATTTATTTTTAAACAAATATGTATACTTACACGTATAAACATATTTGCAATTTAATTGTTAACTTTTATATATATATGTATTTTTTTTTATACGTTGTAAGAGATAACATTTATAAATGTCATTAATTATAATTTTGTGGGAAGAAATAAATAATTTTAAAAAATTGTTTTACATTAGTTGATTTCAAGCATACATAACGCTTATCGCAATCACAAGCGTAATCAGAGCAATATATTTTACAAATGAATTCTCTTGGTATTGTTTTATTGAAGCATATTTCTAATTTATAATATTAATAATATATATATTTTTAATTTTTGTTCTGTATTTTCTCGCTTCTGACGTTACAAATCTAATTTCTAGTAATAATGAGTGAACAAGAGTCTTGAACATTCTGAAAGATATTTTAGGACATTTATTAGATATTATTAATTCAAATCTTGTTATCCGAGAATATCCTAATGATATCTAAACCTGTTATCCAAGAACATCCTAATGATGTCTATAAGATGATATTTATATACATATATACACATAATAACCGGATATATACGGAAAGAACAATTTTACGAAGAAATTTAAAATTTTGCTGGACACAGATCGCAAAATAATTTTATTGGAACTTTAAAGATAACAAGCAGTGCAAAAAGTTTTGACATTATAGCATCTAGTTTGAACGTTTTGCATATTTTTATTCATAGTTCAACAAAAATACATTTCTGATCTATGTCCAGCTAAAATTTTAGATTTTTCAGCAGTATCTCTTAAGTTAGATATGTGCTCTGTATATTAAAAATTCCCTCAGCATACATTTATTGGATACATCTAAGATCAACTTTTGCTATGTGAGAATGTTTCGTATTTAACATTCTTTAAGATTTGTACTCCCGCACACATATTTCAGTAACAGTAAGACGTAAACAAAAAATCAACATTTTTTATTTGCTTACGTTGTAGATTTACATTCTCGAGTGTGATTAACCGATTCGTTTATATCTTACTACTTATGTTTTCCTATTCTGGGCTTTATTGTTAGATATAAGTCATCTTTTTATATTCACAAAATTCTTATAACATATATAAAAAATTCTAAAGTTTGAAGTACATTTGAAATAGAATAATATAAAAAAAAAAATAAAAGAAATTTATATCGACATATAAACACAATTACATAGCAATTAATATTAATATTTTAACATTACTGTTATACTTAATTATAAAAAATAGAATAACTTTTTTAAGAATTACGTGCACAGTATGTAGCAGTATGGAATCTGTAATGGAAACACCTTCAAATTTATGTAATTACAAAAATTGGTTTTAGACCTTTAATAATTCTGGAATAATGGATTTATTCATAATTCAAAATCAATATGAATTCTTCACATTTTAACATGAATCCGCCTCAAGTAAAAAATCTTTCAGATATTTATTCACTTTTCAGTATTTTTCGTTACATCAAAGGTAATATTATATAAATAATTAAATAATTATATACAAGTTTATGAAAATAAAGATTCAATATTAAAAAACCACTTAAAAACTTAAAAAGAGAAATTCGAGAAAATAAAACATATTTAATTACATTTTATATCAATTATCTCAATACTCATTGTTTTACGGATGCGAGTTGCATTTACCGATATGGTTTTTTGAAGAGGTATCCAAACATATTTATACAAGTAGTGAGTAATATAATATAATAACGTGTTTTATATACACAAGTACAATAAATATAATAGCTATTAAATTCATTTTTTCTTGTTATCTCTCTTTGTCTCTCTCTCTCTCTCTCCCTCTCTTTCTCTCTCTCTTATATGACATGTTTCTAATGTACATCTTAATTTAAATTTCTACTTCTTTTTTTCTGACTATAAGTAAACTATATCTCATTCTACTTTAATAATTTGCTTTTCATTTTTTATAAGGATTTTTTTAAATTTTCTTATTTAATCTCATTTTTTCTATTTCTTTAATTCTCACATTATTGAATAAATTACTGCATTTTTTATTAAACTATAATTTTAAACACTTAATTTACGTACATATTAAATTGTAAACTTTTACAAGCTACATTATTAATTGTCTATATTATAATATTAAATTGTACAATAAAATGTTTGTGTAATATATGACTAACCGTATGTTATACAGAGAGTTACATATGTACAAGTTAAATAATGTTATATATATATTTATATTGAACTGAATCATAAGAAAGGTAAATAAGAGCAACGGCGAGGTTTTGGGTGCGCAAAAATCTTCATATGAACATATTCTCCAATATTACATAAGATAAAATTCCGTATGTTTCGGCTTCATTTAAGTCATCTTAAGTGATCAGAATTGTACACAGAAGTCAAAATAATTTTTATAATTCATTATGATTGCATCAAACCAACATCAGACAATCATGATTCCATAATTGCCAAAAAGAGAAGAATAAACTAGAATAAACTTTGTATACTTATTTACGATTTATTTGTAATAATAAGAGTATTGTAAATTGTTTTTCATGTTATATTTAATTAATTATAACATTTTTTTATGTTACATACAATAACAATAAACTTTTTAAATTTAGCACATTTCGCTCGCTCATTGCTCCTGTATTCTGGTACATCCATATAAGGAAAAATGTAGCTAATACATCAAGTTATATTTTATATCAAGAAATTTCCCAACTTGGCTAGTATACAGCATTATTCTATCGTAAATTGGACGAAAAAATTTCTTTTTATTGTAAGGTAACACAAAATTCCAAAACATCAAGATACGGCAAAAATACGGTAGATATTTTTAAATATAATTATAAAAAGTTTTGTAACTAAAAGCGAAAAACATTCTGGCTAATACCACGAAACCCATATATTGAGATAGATGATATTATTGATTGGCTGATAGTCGACATTCGGCAAGCTGGTAAATATTTATCAAGAAATTTATTATACGCTTTAAGTGATTATCCACAGATAATGCATTTTATTACCATTTATTTTTTGCTTAGAAATATGCAATATATTCCACATTTTATGAATATTCTAGTATAGGATAAAATTTCATATAAAATATACTTACGCGCTAGTATATACATTTTCTAATGAATTTCATAATGAATCATCTTGTTGTATTTAGCTTTTGGATATTACTTTTACATTATTTAATATAAATTCATATAACATTACAATATATTGTTTTTAAATTTTTAATGCGTTTTTCAAAATTAGTCAAATAATAAGAAATCGGTAAAAAATTATTTAAAAAATCTGTAAAATAAGATATGCATAATATGTCCGATATATACCTTTATATTATTTGATAAAATATAATAAAAATCGATATCAAAAAATTTAAAAATTTTTCCCTAAATTTAATCTAGAGCATATAATTGAATAAAAATTTCTTTTATTGTACGACAGAATATTATCGCATCAGTTATGAAAATGAAAATTGGCATAAAATTGTACAATTGTTGAATTCTACAGAATATGAAAATATTAGTGCCAATCGTACTAAAATTATTGATGACGTATTTCATTTCACTGCACGCCGGTTTAACATTTCTATATTCTGGAAACTCACAAATTACTTATTGACAAAATATTCTGCGCGGTATCCTATGATAAAAATATTGGAATATATGTCAAATATGATTCCATTTTATAATCCATTTGCTGTAACGATTATGGTAAAAGATTATGGATAAAGAGATTTTATTAAAAAGACATTAATAATGGCATGTAAATCAAATGTTTTCATATCGTCGCATACGCAGTTCTCAGGGAGGGCTCCGTTAGTCTACATTCCCGATTGCCAACAGAGCAATTGTCTACAAGCATTTATTGCACACATTTAAAAATTAAAACATAAGTGTACATATTGCACACATTACATTACTACGCACATACACATTGCACACATCACATTATTGCGCACATACACATTGCACACATGAAGTAAAGAAATCATATTTACATTTTGTACACGATATTATTATACACATACTGATTACACGTACAGATTGCATGACTTTATTACGCACATATACATCACACATATAAAGCATAATATTGTTACATGTAAAATAATACATATAAAGTAAAAAAATTATATAGTTGCATATTACAAACTACATAAAGTTGTTTTGAAAAACAACTGTGTGTTTTCTTTACACCAAATTGATTCGTCTCTTATTCTGTGTATAAATGTATTAAGACAATGCAATTACCTGTGAGCGCAAGTCAAACTAAATTGTTATTTTAAAATGAATATCATTTTGCGTGAGAAGGCGTAAACCCATGTAAAATTTCGTTTAGTGTTGCAAAATACATGCATGCAGTATGTTTTGCCCCCTCACTTCGGGAGGCTCCACTATCATAAAACTAGACTTATAAGTTTGCGATGAATCACGCTTTGCGTGGAAAATTGTCAACCCACGTGAAATCATGTGTGCAATAATATCATGTGTGCAATGTTCATGAGCACAATAATGTAACGTGTGCAATGTGTAAATTTATGTTTTAATTTTGAAATGTTCGTAATAATTACTGGTAGGTAATCGCTCCGTTGACAATCAGGAATGTAAGCAAACAAAGCTGTTGGCAATCGGGATTGTAGTTTAACGAAACCTCCCTACTACTAACTTACTGTTGTTTTCAACATTTTCAAGTTTATTGGCATTGTAGCAATATGTAGGTAACGATACATACGTATTACCAATATAAAGCAGCGTAAAAATTAATTCGCGTTGTCGGCAACATAACAGCATTGTGTAATCCTATAAATTATCATGGTAATATAACGGCAACATTATGAATTTTAAATCACTTGCTGCTTGCTCTTGCCGACAGGTTGCTGGCAAAATGATATCCAAAACCATCATATAATGAAAGTAAATTTATTAACAAATGCGGACTTAGTTGCTACTATTCTCATAGCAAGCATGCTAGATTTGCAAACAATGTACTAGCAACAATATAGACACGTTATTATCTGGGATGTTTATATAAAAAGTTTTAAACTCACGTACACATATTATTCACATATTTCTTATAGAAACGAATATAAATCCACAGTATTTAAAAAAAAAATGGAAAATGTTCTTAGATGGTCCACTGTAACTATTAGGATTTGAAGAACATCCAACGGAAAATATTTCTATTAAATGCTTATATTTCTAACTAAATGCTTAAGACAAGAAATTCCAAAATGGGCATGTATATTTGGTCATAGTCGATGTTTGATAATGGCCAAACAAAAATTACGATTACATTTCAAAGATCCTATAACATATAAGTAAGATTCTCTACTTTCATCACTAATAAAGCCTGTTTTTTGCATTTTGCACTATGGTTCATGAATTTTCTTATCAAATACCAAATACCAAAGAATGAATTTCGTTTTTACATATACAGTAATTTTTATGTGTGACAAATAATATATCCCTATTTCTTTCCTACATAGAATATTATCAGGATGGAAGAAATTGACATGTTGTGAAGGTTTATTAAGATCTGACAAGTCTGTGTGGAACATTGTAAAAAATAAATTGTTAAAGGAACCTGATCATGAGCTTTTATCATATTTGTCTATAGCTTGTAATCGGGACCGTTTTATTATCTTGCACGATCTTCCATATCTATTATAGGATCCTACTGCATATGAAACAGATTGCGACTACACGTTTTTACATAAACATTTTTCATTCAATTGTTTCGAGGATTTTGAACGGCTCTTTGAATCTTAAGATTTTTATGATTTTCTCTGAGAACATAAAATCTAATTATAATAATATATCTTTCTACAAATAAGTATTTCTTTTAATAATGAATAAATAAATATATATATACATATATACATAAATAATTATATGTATATAATTATAATCGTATGTATTATTTTTATAGAAAAATCAATCCAATTGTAGCATTTACTGATATCATTAATCATTTATATACTGAAAATCAAGTAATCAATTTGGTAGGTACAGTGAATCCAAATACCATATTCGCTAATTACCTTTCTATTAAAATAATTATTAATGCTTTATTACATATAATATACATACTCTTACACACGCGCGCACGCGCGCGCGCGCGCGCGCGCACACACACACACACACACACACACACACACACACACCTAAAAAGGTTATTCGAATGAAAGGTTATTAAAATGTTAGGAAGAGGAAATGCACTACGTGCGTGCGAATGAGTATATAAAATGAAATACGTGGAGGAGACAAACTAATGGGGTTTATAAATTTGTATTTTTGTATGATTGTACGTGCATGTATGCATTTGCAAATACACTCTACGCATACGCGCGCATGCATACATTGCTTATGTGAAAAGTAAAATTGTTAATGGATTATATGGAACTGTTAATGAATTATACAAAATTGAACTACGCACTATGCAAAATTTTATCTTATTGTGAAGTGTGACAATAAGATGATTATTAAAAATTGAATAACTTTTGGTTTTTTTTTTAGGTACTCAATATAATGAGAAAATCATTATACGTAATTAAAGAACAATACGTTTCAAAAATTTGACTCGAAGTAAAAACACATTTGTCTCAAATTAAAAATCAAGTGGATAATTTTCGGTTTATCGAATCACGAATCTAAACAACTCTCACACATATACATACAAGTTTTGGTGTACAGCGGTCCAAATTATCTCAAAACGATAGCGCGTGCAATTAATACTGCTGGAATGCATCCAAATATATTTCAATTTTTGTTATTATATTTCTTTCATTTATATGCAAACAGATATTTTCTGTATTCTGTATTCTCCTTATCACATATTAATTTTTGTCTGGATCGTTTATATCTCTATATATATATATATATATTCTAACTTATATACTTATTATTTACTTATTTTACTTTATTTTACTTATTACTCGTTTCATATTAATATTACTACTAATATTTCTATAATAATGTAAATATTGAAACAAATATTGGGTAAGTTTTAAAATTAAATAAATGTGACATAATTTAAATTTCAAAAATTTATGAAAACATCTCTTTCTAGTATTTAACAAGTTAACAATATATTATACTTGCAGTTTAGTAAYACATTTCAAACATTTAATTAAATTAGCGTTCAATGTATTCTCAATATTTTTCATTTTATATTAAATATTTTAGTAAAAGATATCTGTTATCAATATTTGACGAAAAGATACGATAAAAACGTAAACATGGTAAGTTTATTTTGAATGTTTAAAAAAATTGTTTATTATTACTGTTATTTATTGAAAATGACTTTGTACATGTTCGTTGAAACCCACTATCATCATTAGTTTGTGGTGACATCTCATAAGAGTAAGATTGTTTTCGATAAAAGATTTATATATCTCTTTTCACGATTTTCAAGAATTTGTTTGTATAAATATTAAATTGTTATAAACAGTTATATCTTACTAAGATAATTTCAATGTGCATGTAAGTCGCTAAAATCATAACCATAACACTTATATATAAAAAAATTTTGAAAGAGAATATCTTATTTAGTAATAAGTAAGAGATTTTGCTTTCTTAAAATTTTTTTGAAGTTATCAAAGTCTATAATGTTTTCAAGATTGGGAAAGTTACTTTTTGAAAGTAATTCGTTACCATTATTCTTACTTTTTAAATAATTAATTAACGATTCATTTCTTTTTCCGTTACTTTTCTAATATATGCTAAAAGAAGATCAAATTAAACAAAAAATTAGATTTTTTAAAAATGTTTATTGTTAAAATATTACTAAAAGTAATAAAATTTTCTATATTAAATTTGCAGGACTACAATAATTTAAAGAAAAAAATATTTTACTGCTTATAATGCAAATAATCAATTTTAATTCGATTCTCACGATCTTTAAAAATCTTTAAAAAATAAAAATTAAAAAATTTTAATAAATATAATAAATTTCAAAAATTCAAATTTGTTCTTAATGTATGCTGCAATGCAACTGTATGATAGGTTTGTGATATTTTAAAATTATACTTTACTCATTGAAAATGTAGGGAACCTTTATGCATTTGTCTGTTTTAAATTTCCTTGTAACTCGAATTTTAATATTTTTAATTAAAAATTTTACATACTTGATATTTAGGGATAAAAAGAGTTGCTCTTTCCGAAAATCTAGTCGACGATATAATAGGATAACTGGAAAAAAGTATAAAAGTGAAACTATAAAAGTTAAAAAAACGTAAGAGATTTCCTGATTTTTTCTTGACAAATATTCGATTAATGAATACTTTTTCTATCTTTTTGAGTAAAATAAATCGATAATGTAATTATTATTTGAATAATCTATATTGAAAATTATGGATTTAAGAGAAAAATGGTAAGAAGGGGTAAAAATATAAAATTTTTTTTACTTTTTTATGCACATGAAGATTTGTTATAAAGCTTTTGAGATTAAAATTTGTATTACAAGGTATAAAAAGATATTACATTTAAAAAATTTTTTAAATTTATTTTGACGTTGAAAAATTCAAGAAGTCCCAGGTTCGATTCCTGACTGAAGTGTTATTTTTCGCAACAAATTCTTTATTTAATATTTGGGGAAAAAAGAGATTAAGATGCTTGATAGCATCATTATTATTAAATTAATTATTAATTTAATATCGTGATATTACTATTCTTGTTCAACAATCAAAACTAGTTCGAAGAGATCTTAATTTTTTTATTTACCTTTAACTTGATACTGATAAATTTTAACAATAAAAGAATAAAAAATGTTATCACATATATTTTGCTATCTCCTACTAAAGGGAAATAAATAGAATCATAACCATAAGAATTAGAGTTGAAATTTTCAAATAACGAATAGAACCGATATATGTGAAAACACAACAAATAATCAAAAATGCGCTAAACGGTTAAAGCTAGATCTTCATGCTAATGTTTCTTATGTGAATTTATGTACATTATATATACAATATATACAATATATATACATTTCTCAAGTTCATCGAACTGCACGCCGAATAAATTTTCGGTCTTGAAACACAATTTTTAAGATGAACAAGAACACTAATATTACGATTTTTTAAATTGATATACGATATTATTAAATTGATAATTAATTTAATAATAATGATGCTTTAATAATAATGATGCTAACAAGCATCTTAATCTCTTTTTCCCCCCGAATATTATAAAGAATTTGTTGCGAAAAATAACACCTCAACCAGAAATCGAACCTGGGACCTTTCTAATAATTATATCCATTTATATATTTTTAAATTAAATATTAGATAAAATCATTTATTAATTCAACAATTATTAATAAGAAGATGTCAATAACAAGTCAATTACTTTTTTTACTTCCACGTTCAATTTTCATCCTTTTTTTCAGATATTTTGTTCTATTGCCGATAAGATTCAGGGAGCAACTCTAAATAACAATTACAACTTAAGAATCTTAATTAGACCCCAAGTCTTCTAGAAGTCAATTAATTAATAGGTTAAGACGATCTTAAATATAATGAAATATTAATCAAAAACCAAAGAATACACAAAAATTATGTTACAAATAAGTTAAAATGTAAAAATAACAATAAAAGGAATTATTAAATTCGTTACCGTACTGAAAAAATGTAACTACTGTTACAATTAAAAAAAATATTTAACGACGTTGTTAGTTTGTCATAGACTCCATTATGGAGTCTATCAAAATAATAGCTAGCCGCACATAATTTAAAAACAATGTTGAGTTTTTAAAATTATTATGATAAAATTTTTAAACATAACATCGAAAATGTCAAAAATTATAAATTTAATGAACAACAAAATTTATTATTTAAATTATAAGCATTTTAAAATACTGCTCTTCAAATTTTCATAGTTCTAGAAATTTAAGATAAAAAATTGTTATTGCTTTTAAAAAAAATAATTCTAATCTAGTTTTTTGTACAATTTGATCTTTTAGCATATATATTAGAAAAATAACGGAAAATGTGACCAATTGTTTTAGTTTTTAAATAACAATAACGAAAATGAATTACTTTTCAGAATTAGTAATTATTTACGGTAACGAGTTACTTTTCGATGTGGAAACGACTCATGATAATGAGTTACTGTTATAAAATATAACTTTCCCAATTCTGATATAATTATAAATTCCTTACACACTTTAATTAGAAATATGCGTGAAATCATCTAAAAATTCTGTAAACTAAGTTTAAAGGAAATTGCTGTAATGTAACAAAACAATAATTTTTTACTAAATTAATATATCTAATTCATATAGTAATTTAAACTGTAGAAAAGTTAAAAAAAAGTAAACACAGTTAATATGCTCGTTATAATTTTATAGAACGATTCTCTGTAAGTGCAGCAGTCTGGAAATCTAAACAGCTCAATATTAGCTCTATTACTAGTTGTTTATTTTTTGTAAAATAAAAACGTTTTCACAAATTTTTAGATCGAGAATTGATGTAACATGATGCATTTAAAAAACTTATGTCGCATTTCAATCTTCATCATTGCAACAACTGTTTGTACCGGAAGCGAGTCGCAAACTGATATCATAAAGGTCCATTTCTCATCAGTACCGATACATTACAAATTAAACCTAGTACTAAGTAAAGACAAGTCTGAAAAAGACAAGTCCGATGATGTAAAAACAATAAATAAACACAAAAGTGTTTCCTTTGACGGAGAATCCAGAATAATCATTAATATTCTTCATCCGATATCACTTATAAAAATACAGAAATTAAATCAACTTATAACATTAGCTAAGTTAATTACAAGAAATGGTATAACTTATGAAATAAGAGACTATATATATGATCGTGCATCGAACCTTTTAAAAATTTATTTCAATGATGTATTACTTCCCGGGTTTTACACTCTGAAAATGGTATTTATTGATGATACAACATATGACAACGTAGAAGGGTTCTTTAAAATTTCCTACATAAACAAATATGGAGTTATACAGTAAGTTGCTGCTGAAAGCTAAAAAAATATTTATTTGGTTTATAACAATTATCTATCCGTTCTTAAGATTGTCTTAAATACAGTAGAGAGTTAAAATGTCATAAACTCATTGAAAATCATTGAAAAATTAGCATTTTAAGTGATCTAGACTAAAAATAGGAACGGACTAAGAGTATCTATTGTATCTTGATATTATTCAATATGTTATTATTCTTTACATTTCTGTACAAATATTTCTTAAATTTCTTTTCTTGCGCATGATATGTCGAAAGTTTTAAAATTTTAAATGTAGATTATAACACATTATCTAACAAATTATCAAAATTGTTTAAGAACTCTCCAATACAATTTGTATAATTTTACAACGGCTTTTAATACAATCCATACTACGATTGAAATTTTATTACTTTACAATATTATGTTTAAAAAAATTAAAATAACTAATAAAATGTGATAGGTGGGCGTTCGCAACACACATTCTGGCAATTGGAGCCCGACAATTATTTCCCTGTTGGGACAATCCGCAATTTAAAACCCCATTTACCATCTCTATGAAGCATTCTCGCAATTTTACAGCATTATCTAATATGCCGATACAACACTCTGAAATTAGTACAGAAACTAGTACACTAGAAACAGATACTGATTATACATGGACACACTTCTATATTACTCCTCCAATATCCACTTATCAAGTTGCGATTGCGGTGACGAATTACATTTCTATTCGCATTAACGAAATCGTGATTTTGTGGTACAGGAAAGACTTTAGAATGAATTTTCTTGAATTTATAAAGCAAGTTATAAAAAATATCACATTGTATCTGAAATCCGAATTTAAAGAAGTAAACATTCCAAAAATGGATCATGTAGTAATTCCAAATTTTCCACAAGATGGCACATCAAAATTGGGACTCATATTTTATAGGTAATACATAATTGGAGAAATACAACAGTCTAACAAAAAGAATTACTTACATTCAAAATTTCATTATTTAGACATACATGGAAAAAATGATTTTGCTGAAATATCTAAAGGTTAAAAGTTAATATAGATCTGAAAATAATTTTGTAGGACCATTAAGATAATTATATAAGACGATCAAACTGGTTTTTAAAATGTCAAAATTTTTTGCAATATTGCTTTATTTTACTCAATTATTTTCACAGTCCAACAGAATTATTTTCATATCTGTACCTGATTAAATGTTTAAATACTTCAGCAAAATCATTCTTTCTGTTTATGTATAATTTACACATAATTAACACGTAATTTACACGTAATTAACAATTAATTAACAAAAATTAGTATATTAATGATAGTTAAATATATATAATTTTCCTTTATGTTTTGAATATTAAAAATTAATCAAAAAGTAAAGTTATTTATATTTTCGAATTTTAAATTATAAAATTATAAAACAATTTACATAATATAATTAATGTATAAACTAATGCCATATTATATTTTTTAAATTTAAAATAACTGCATAATTCACAACTTTTAGAGAAGCTGATATTTTATACGATGAGAAATTGGATCCAATTATGCGCAAAATCGAAATAGCGCGTTTAATAGCAAATAAAATAGCATATCAGTGGTTTGGTAACGTAATCAGTCCATATTGGTGGTCTTCTCTTTGGCTACATGATGGTCTTGCTACTTTATTCGGAGAGGAAGCTGTTGTTCAGGTTTTTACATTTACTAATATCGTAATAATATCAAAGATCTTAATGTTTTTTCTTTTATGTATGACTTAGATAAACCGTCCAAGCGCTTACAAAATGTGTATAATAAAAAATTTGTAAATAATAAGAATTTGATAATTTAAATACACTTAAATTAAAAAATAATATAAAAATAATATAAAATAAATAATAAATGATAAAGTTTCATCAATCAGTAAGTAATTATATTGACGTATAAACTCTCACAATTGTATGGCAACTTATTTTAATAAGTTCTTTCATTATTTATTAAAATAAATTATAAAAACTAAAGAAAAATTTATTTGGGAATATAACGTACATAGCGTATAGTGGCATAAATCATAATAGAAACATATGGGGATTATTTCTATTTCTTCAAAGTGAATTTTATGATTTTTGTACATAATATGATTTCTTTAGTCATTTTGCATATAAGAGTATTAAAATAAAGTTATCGTAAAATGAATATTTTACGAAATATTTTATACTTTATTCCGGCATTTCTTTGACGTATAAAATATCTCGCTAATTTATTAGTAGTTGTAATTTTATTAATTATGTGCCCAGTATATGAGATAACTCAATTGATGTAAAAAGTATTGTATATTTTGATTGAATCCTTTTTATATAGATTTTGTTAGATAGTAGTTTTTGAAAGATACTCGTCTATCTAAGTCTTAAAAGATAAATATGACTTAGAAAGAAATATATATAGCGTTTGAAACTATACATTTGTTTGAAGATAAAGGAAAAAATAGTTTTTGTCAAAAATGTTTCAAAGAAAGGTTGTATGGTGATTTAAAGAGAAATGAATAATGGTAAAATTAATATTCGAAAAAATAGTTTTTTTAAAATCACAAGTTTTTGCTTTTTTTTAATTCTATGTTTTTTTTACGTAATATGATATTTTGAGTTATTATGCATATAAAAGTATTAAAGTTATCGAAAAATTAATATATATATATATATATACATATTGTAAATATCTTGTAAACTCTATATATATATATATATATATATATAGTTTACAAGATATTTTACATTTTATTTTTACATTTCTAACATGTGATATAATAAAATATCCTGTATACTATTCATTTTTTGGTAATTGTACCTTAATATTTTTATGCGCAGGATAATGAGATAAGTCAATTGTACAAATATATAATCGTTTTCCAAAAAAATTATGTCACTCGCAACATAGAATAACACAATTTTTTGAATAGCAAACATTCTTTTTACATCAATTGAGTTATCTCATATACTGGGCACATAATTAATAAAATTACAACTACTAATAAATTAGCGAGATATTTTATACGTCAAAGAAATGCCGGAATAAAGTATAAAATATTTCGTAAAATATTCATTTTACGATAACTTTATTTTAATACTCTTATATGCAAAATGACTAAAGAAATCATATTATGTACAAAAATCATAAAATTCACTTTGAAGAAATAGAAATAATCCCCATATAATTTAAAAAAATCAGTTTTTAAAATCAGTCAACAGAAAATTTATTTTGTCATTATTTGTCCTATTCTGATCACAGAACTTCCGTTTGAAACATTTTTTATAAATATCATTTTTCTTTATGTTAAAATGAGTATATAAGTGGTCTTAAGCATCTTATATAGGTGCAGTAAATGACGAAGAACACTTTGGGCACATATTGCAAAAAAATACTTACTTGAAATTTTTTAATAAAGACATTTTAATATGTCATTATTTGATATTACTATATTTGTGTTCATTATTTCGAAGCATTTATGACTTAATGGAACATTTATTCCTCCTTTTTATCCAAGAAGACGATCACGAAATTTTAAAACATATTTATGACTCACTCTATGTATATTATACAGGATGTCTGATAATTCTTGTAAAACAATGCTCGTATACAATGCAGAGCAGACGTAAAAAATTCTATACCATTTTGCAAATTCCGCAATAATTAATAAGAAATTACTTATTAAAAATCGCCAAATAAGCACGTATTCACACGGCCTTTCGCCAAACGTAAGCTCGTAGCGAAATACGAGCTGGTCAATGGTTATGTTTGCTAGGAAGACGAGGAGTTGTTTTCTAAAAGCACTCCTACTACGTGTTGTTCTTATGCCGTATTACCATGCCGTTGCTTGTAGAAAAAAACTCTCCGCACGCGACCACATCTACCTTGCGCTTGCATTCGGGCGGATATGCGCTCATTCGACCATCTTTAATTAATTTCTCATTAATTATTGTAAAAATTACAAAATGATATAATGGACTCAGTTTATTCCACTTTATCTGTACGAGTGTCACGAGAATTATCAGATACTCTGTATACCTTGCGATAATATTTACATAATTATTACAAATTTTGTTTTTAGATCTTTAATGATTCTAGAATAATGGATTTCTTCATAGTTCAGAATCGGTACAATTCTCTTCATTTGGATCCTGTTTTTGATATGAATCCCCCACAAAATATCAGTTTCTCGGAGATTCATTTACTTTACAGTTTTCCTTATTATATCAAAGGTATCATTACGTTAATAATTAAATAATTTTATAGAAGTTTGCAAAATTAAATATTATTTATTAAAAAAAAGAAAAAACGTAATTAAATTTAAGTAATTTAATTTAAATATATTCAATTACATTTTATGTTAATAGTACCTATAGTTTTACGGATGCTTCAAAGTATAATTACGGATAGAGTGTTTCGAAAAAGTGTCCACATGTGTTTTCAGAAGTAGTGAGTAACAGTATTATAAAAATTAAATATTATATACTATTATAAAAATTAAATACTGTATAATACAAGGAAATATTATACATACATACATACACACATATATATACAGGGTGTTTGACAATTGTGGGGACAATTTTCATGAGCAGCTACAGCGGATTAAACTAAGGCGGAAAGTCCTCTAGCATTTTTAACTTTTTACAATAGTCAACGAGATATTAATTTTTAAAGATTGTCCTGAATATATACATATATACATATAGATGGAAATAGAAAGAGNGAGAGAGAGAGAGAGAGAGAGAGAGAGAGAGAGAGAGAGAGAGAGAGAGAGAGAGAGGGGGAAAGAAGAAAAGAACTCTAAAGAAGAACATATACTACATATACGGTGTTCCAAAAATGATTCCAGAAATAAACACAACCTTATAGAGCACGTTGAGACAAACAAAAAAGTTTTATACCATTTTGCCAATTTCGCAATAATTACCGAGTTATTAATTATTAAAAATCACCGTATAAGCTCGGGCTACTGGCTAATGCAAGCGCGCAACGAGATGCGGCCGCCCTGTCAACAAGGTTGCTAGGGGCGCGAGGAGTTGTTTATTACAAGCGGAAATAGCTACGCACGAGCGGCGCGTAACACTGGACTCCCGTTATGAGCTATGACAGCTTCTCGCCTTCTCTTTATCACAAAATAAACTTTTCTAATGGCACAGAAAAATGTTTTATGTGTATGTATGTGTCTACATGCATACATGCATACATGCATACATGCATGCACAGAAAAATATTAATTCTACTGCTTACAAAAGCGATTACTCAATTTACTTTTTTCTTTTAGTAAGTAACAGTTGTAAGTAACAATAGTAAGTAAAAAAGAATTTTCTTTGAAATTGAAGAACTTTCCTTCTTTAAAAAGGATTTTTCTGATAATAGTTTTAAAATACATTCAATACTTTACCTGAAACAATTAATATTTTTAATTAACATTTTTCTCTATATGTACACACGTACAAATTACGTACTATAAATTACTTGAATTAAATAAATATTACTTATTTCAAATATTTCATAAGTTCACATATCTGCAAATCTTAAGTTTAATTTTTCAATTAAGACTGTTACATTAAACCAAATATTCGATTTGTTCACTTTCCTTCGATAAAATTTTATAATGTTCTTATAAATTCTTCTTTCGAGTACATAATAACGCACTATCATTTTCTTGCCACAAGAAGGAAAAAAATAATTATTTTTTGACAATTTTCACATGCCGATGCTATTGCTTATATTATGTATCGAATGCTATTCATATATGCATACGCAGTAAAATGTCATTCTAGTGCTAAAAAAATTACTGAATTTAAGTTTTCTTCTTTTCAAGAAAATATTCTTTGGAAAGATAACCGTTACTTACTTAAAAAAAAAAAAAAAGATGAATTGAATAATCGCTTTTTTAAGTATTAGGATTAAGTTCTTTTTCAGTATACATGCTTGTATGCATGTACTCGTCACAAATTTTCGAAAAAACTCATTATCATGCGCTCGAAAAAAGAATTTATATTTTTCCGTAGAATATTATAAAACTTTATCGATGAAAGGTCCAACAATGAGCAAATTAAAAATATTTGTTTCAATTTAATATTCTTAGTTGAATATTAATCTTAAGATTTGCAGATATGTGAACTTATGGAACATTTGATACACAAGTAATATTCATTTAATTTACGTAACTTTTAATATTTTCAGTAATTTGTATGTGTGTGTACATACAGAGAAAAATGTTAAATAAAAAAAATTTGTTTCAAGTAAAAAAACGTGTATATTATCAAGAAAATTTCTTTCTTAAGGGGTAGTATACATTTATTTGACTTTTTTTTCACAATTTTTTTTCCAGTAGAATTTATTTTAATGTTTTGATGTTTTGATATATGATAATATACACATTGAAGTATGTCGAAAAATTTTTTATTTTTATTTTTAACGAAATCCGGCGGAGATATGGCAGACTGAAGAGAGCATCTTTTTTTTCTGCCGACCACAATTTCTGGAGTTTGGAGCGTCTGAAATCAAAAATTAAAATTGATCCTTAAAGAGTACATACGTGGCTATGGTCGGAAGTAGAATTGTTGAAAAAAAATTCAAAATAACAAAATGGCGGGATTTTCAATTTTTCAACCATGTTTTTACAACTTAAATTGTTTAAAAATGTTAATAAATATTCATAAAAAAATCTGATTCTAGTTCGGACCAAAATTATACATGTGGTGAACATCCTCTTAAATTTTGAGCCCGATCGGTGCAGTGGATTTTTCAAAATCGTGGTCGCCAGATCAAAAAATGTTGTTTCGAGAAAAACGCGTTCAAAGTTTTCGTTCGTAAAAAACGCATAAAAATATGTCTTACCCTCAATCGGCGATGCTTGCTCCATATAATATGTCTTCAGCTTCTTCAAATAACTCGTTCTCACGTATTTTTTCCACACTACAGCACAGCACTACACATTTTTTCTACACTATACTACAGCATTACATTACGAGCGTTGCGCTTGGCTTACGCTTCAGAACCTCGTACTGTTTTGCGTTTTTCTACCTCTTCTCGAACAGTTTGAGGGAAAAGACGGTTTCTATCTTGTTTCTATAAGTAAATACTAAGTAAAACTGCAAAAAAAAAAAATCGATTTTTTAAAAAAATAAATGTATACTATCCCCTTAAAGAAAATTTCAAGAAAAATTCTTCAATTTCAAAAAAAATTCTTTGTTAAAGATGACCGTTACTTACTAAACGAAAAAAGTAAATTGAGTAATCGCTTTTGTAAGTCGTAGAATTGATATTTTTCTGTGCATGCATGTATGCATGTATGCATGAACACACATACCTATACACATACATACCACAAAACATTTTTCTGTGCCATTAGAAAATTTTATTTTGTGATAAAGAAAAGGCGAGAAACTATCATAGCTCAGAACAGGAGTCCAGCGTTACGCGCCGCTCGTGCATAGCCATTGCCCCTTGTAATAAACAACTCCCCGCGCGTCTAGCAATCTCATTGACAAGGCGGCCGCATCTCGTCGCGCGCTTGCATTAGCCAGTAGGTCGGGCTTATACGGCGATTTTTAATAATTAATAACTCGTTAACTATTGCAAAATTGGCAAAATGGTATAAGATATTTTTGTTCTCCATGACTTTTTCCATGCTCCCATCATGACTACCTTTTTCAACGGACACCCTGTATATATATATATATATATATATATATATATATATATATATATATATATATATATATGTATATATGTATATATACATACAATTTTTTATTAAATTATATCTCTATACACTGTCATATAACATATATGTTATATAATATATGCGAAAGTCATATAAAATATTAATATAGATCATATTTCATTGCAATACTTCCATTTGCAATAACGATACGCCTTCGTACTCACTCTTCATTCCACTTTACATCTCTCTTTATCTCATCGATTTTCATATTTCACGAGTCACTGTAATGTACAATGTACTACATTTGAATTACAGAAACATAACCCATAAAGCATTAAATACTGTTACCAGAAAATATCTTAATTATSATRTGTACATTATTACACGTATATATAGCAAATAATTTATTAGCATGAATCGTTCATG
Source organism: Cephalotes varians (assembly GCA_037157785.1). Taxonomy (NCBI): domain Eukaryota; kingdom Metazoa; phylum Arthropoda; class Insecta; order Hymenoptera; family Formicidae; genus Cephalotes; species Cephalotes varians. The sequence continues at coordinate 67,550 of JANQDE010000212.1, forward strand.
TAATACTTATGTTGTAACGGTTTTCTTCTCTCATATTCTTCTAAACTTACATCAAATTTTGTACATCTACAGTCTGACGTAACTCGCACACTGCTCACGGGCAGGTAGAACGGATTAAACTGAATAGAAAAATATATATTGCCATCATGTCGCTGCAGCGAGAATAACCATACGTAATCAGTATGGCACTTTTTCATCAATTGTCGTACTGGACCAGAAGACTAAACAATTAATTAAAAATACCTAGCAGACGAAACTATGTTTAAACATGATTGTAGAGCATAGAAGTCTGGTATCTTTAACAAAAAATATCGCTAGAGAAATAACCAGCACGTCACTTTTTCTTCAACTGTCGCTTCTTGCGCTTTTAAATTGTATAAATAGTAGTAAAAGGTGGAATTTTGTTTTCATATTACACATTGTAGTAGAACTCCATTATTATTAATGGGAAATGTTTCCAAAATTTATCATATGTGTTGTTGTTTGATACTTTAAAGGAGGGAGCTATGCTAGGTTCGCGAAGTTAGCATGCCATATTTTCATTTAAGGTTTTTTAGGATAAAAAATGTAAAATGCAAATTTTTTGATTTTTATAAGGTACTGTAGTATAAAGAGTGCTACCGTGTTGTTATAATTTGTTGTTATAATTTTTTATGTATTAATAGAATGTCGTGCTAACTTCACAGGTCCCAATTAAAATTGCAATCAAAAAAGATATGAAATATGAAAATAATAAATTTATATGATTGTAATACATAACACATTATATAATTATAATACGCGCGGTGTTAAGTGTTTTAAAGTATAATTTGGTATTTTTATTAGACGTATAACTTTACATATTTATGTAATAGTCTATCCATTCTACAATTTTCTATAACGTGGATTTCCACTGTTGCAATATTAATAGCTGAAAGTATTTCATCAATTACATCGTTTACCATCGATAACAATAAATTTTTAAATTTAGCGCGTTTCGCTCACTGACTCCCATTGAATTCTGGTCTATACAAGAAGACATAGCTAATGCATCAGGTTCATATTTCAAACCAAGTGATATTCAAGACTGGCTAGTGTACAGGCATTATCCTACCGTGAATTGCGTGAAAGAAGACTCTTCTTGGAGAGTGGCACAACATTTCAATACATCTAGTTATGGCAAATTGTGGATACCTATAAATCTAGTCTTGAAAGGTTATTTACATGGAAACATCCATTTCCGGCTAACGCCACAATACCCATACTATGTCATAAATTATATTAAGAAAGATGATTGGGTAATACTTAACAATCAACAAGTTGGTAAATATTTATCAGTAAATTTGTTATCTATTGGGTTGGAACCAAAGTTCGTAGCGTTTTATAACTTAAAATTTTATATTAAATATTTTCGTCAAAAATGAATGAAATTTAAATTTTTAAAAAAGGATTTTAAAGCTTGAAATCTCTACTTTCCAAAGCTTATCATATTTTTTGAGTTTATGTGAGTTTGGTAATTTTTATATACAGAAAATTATGAACTGAAAAAGATGGAAATTTTTCTTCTCATTTTGTTAGTTCGTAACATGCCCAAATAAATTAAATTTAAGAAAATTTTTGACTATTTATTGTAAAAACTTGAAGCTTTCCATACAAAATCGTTTTTTACAATTGTTCTTACAATTTTTTATTCTTAAGTTATTTGCAAGTTAAGTTAAACGGAGATTCTGAATTTGATTGCTCATAACTCCATTAGAAGTCATCATACCATAATTTGTAATTCAGATTCTGAAAGCTGAAACTCTGTTAAACGGTGTCATACTAATTTTGTAAAATATAGATATTTTGAAATATTGAAATTTTAGAGCTAAAATACGCTACAAACTTTTGTTCCAACCCAGTACATTCCATGTAGTTATTTGCTGACTAATATTTGTTGATATTTATATTAATCATAATTCATATTTATAAATATCTAAGATATTCCACATACCTATTGCATGAACATTGTAGTAGATAAAACGATAAAATTTCTAGTACAAATTATACTTTCTTCTATTATATCTTTTAGTAAATATAATACAAATGTTATTGTTTACATAGCTTTATGATGTTGTTTTTCTATATTTCAATTTAATTTAAATTTATGCAATACCACAAAAACTGTATATTTCTTTCTAAAATCTTCAATGCTTGTTAAAATTAGTTATAATAAAATGATATACGATATTTTTCTATATACTTCTTTTACATTTGTTTAATATATGTGCGTGCGTGCGTGCGTGCATGCGTGCGTATAAAAATGATGCAGAGCAATTGAATTTTAGTCAATCGTACATAATTCAATAAAAAAATTTTTGTTTCACAACAGGATATTATCGTCTTAATTATGACACTCAAAACTGGCGTAAAATTGTACAATACTTGAACTCTAAAGAATATAAAGATACTAATGTCATTAATCCTGCTAAAATTATTGATGACGTAATTCATTTCATGAATGCACGCAAGTTCGATATGTCTATGTTTTGGAAAATTACAAATTACTTACTATCTCAAGAGATAGACTATTCTACGTGGTATCCTATGATAAAAATGTTTGAAAATGTATCGAATATGATTCCATTTAGTTTACAAATGAGTAAACACTTGATTGTTCATAGGATATATAAGATTAAGGTAAAGAAATTTTATTTAATAAAGAACACTAATTAATTATTGACGTCTACACATTATTGTTTCTTATATCATGTGTAATTCGTAAAAGATAAATAATATATCCGAACGGCAAGATTCATAATATTTTGTGTCTTATTTTAAACATGAAAAATTTATAATGAGAAATTATTTCTCGTTTCCGATTTTATATTTGGGATGATAAACATTTCTTGTATATTAACATTTATTCAAAAAATATCTCAAATAATCAAGCGTGTTTAATAAAATCACGCATATCTAATCTTATAATGCTGATAACTTGCTATATATTTATCTTTAACATTATCTTTAACATTTTCGAGCGTACCGATGATATAACAATATGTAGACAGCGATGTATGAATTTAACGACAACAGCATCAAAATTATGTGTAGTCGGCAATATGACAGCATTGTATAATCCTAAAAAGTATTATGACAAAATAAAAGTATGAATTTTGCCGACAAGTTACTCGTAAGTTGTTATTCGAAGTTGATGATCGAAGGTATCAATTTAACAACAAATGCGTACTTTGTTGCTACAAATTTACTAGCAACCATATTTGATTTACGTGTAACAATAAAGACATATTGCTATCTGAGGAATATATATAAAGAATTTTAAATTCACGTACACATATTATTTAGAAACGAGTCAATATAAATATTCATTGCTTTAGGACAAATTACAAGAATTATTGGATGGTCCACTGCAAATACTAGGACCTGATGAAGATCCAACGGAAAATGATTTTATTAAATGTTTAAGACAAGAAATCTTAAAGTGGGCATGTACGCTTAGTCACAGTCGGTGTTTAGAAATGGCTAACCAAAAATTATATTTTCATTTAAAAGATCCTGAGACAAACAAGTAAGTTTCAGTACATTCGTCATTAATGAAAGTTTATTTTTTGCCAAAATATTTTTACCAAGCAGTACTTATATTTTTATTTATACAGTAACATATATTCTTATTTTTTTCCTAAAATACATAGAATATTACCAGGATGGAAGAAATGGACGTATTGTGAAGGTTTACGAAAATTTAGTGAATCTGTGTGGACCACTGCAAAAAATATGTTTTTAAAGAAACCTAACAATGAGTTTTTATCATATTTAACTTGTGGTATGAATCAAGCTTTTTATTTAAATAATATTAAAAACGTTTTTTATTATAAATTCGAGAATTGTACCAATTTGGAATTAACTCCTACGTTTATACGTTTTTCTGTAACCATTTTTCATTCACTTGTTCCGAGGATTGTGCAAGGCGTTGGACTTGTGCATGAAATTATGATGGATTTTCAGAACATAAAACCCAAGTAACGATATTTCTCTTTATAAATGAATACTACTCTTAATAATAGATACGTTTTTGTATATAATTATAAACATATGTGTTGTTTTTATAGAGTAATGAGTCCAGTTGTAGCATTTACTGATATCATTAATCATTTATATACTGAAAGTCAGCTTAATGTGGTAAGGATAATGAACCTAAACCTAATTAGATTCGCTAATTAGATTTGTATTAAAAAGATTATTGAAGATTACATATAATGTTTACACACACACACACACACACACACACGCGCGCGCGCGCGTGTGTGCGCATGCACGTATATATACGCGTGCATGCATATACCCTGAAAAGATAGAATGTTATATGAGTGGCTAGGATAATAAAGACTGAATGTGTAGAAGAAGAAATGCGCGCATGTGTGCGTGGATGAATATGTAGGATGAAACACATATATGAGGAGATATACTAATGAGATTTTAATTTTTTTGTATGAATGTATGTGCATATACGCATTTGCAAATCACCGTACGCATGCGCGATTATACACACATTGCTTACCTAAAAAGCGAAAAATTGTTGAGTGATGCTATGCAAAGTTCCATCTTTATTGTGGAATAAAAATAAATTAATTATTTATATAAAATATATATTTATATAAAAATTAAATAATTTTCGTTTTTTGTAGGTACTCGGTAAATTGAGTGAACACATATATGATGAAGAATACACTTCAAAAATTCGACTCAAGGTACAAACACGACTTTCTCAAATTAAAAATCAAATAGATCATTTTCGGTTCATCGATTTATGAATTATACAGTACTCTGAACAATCAGATCATATTTTGTGTAGCAGCGGCTCGAATTATTTCAAAACGACAGTGCGTGCAATTAATACTTTTGCAATGTGTTCAAATATATATTTCAAATATAATTTTTGCTATATTATAATTGTACTGATTACAATCTCCAATATTTTTCCCATAAAAGTTATTAACTCTATTATGAGACAGATAATAAATACACACACATTGTGTACATTA
>JANQDE010000212.1:73495-91689 GCA_037157785.1 Cephalotes varians
CACACACACACACACACACACATTTAAAAAGGTTTTTAGAATGAATGTGAGGAAGGAGAAATGCGTGCGTGCGAATAAGTATATAAAATGAAATACGTGGATGGGGAAACAAACTGATGGGGTTTATAAATTTGTATTTTTGTACGTGCATGTATGCATTTGTAAATACACTACGCATACGCGCGCATGCATACATTGCTTACGTGAAAAATGAAATTGTTAATGGATTACATGGAACTTTTAATGAATTATATAAAATTGAACTATGTATATGCAAAATTTTATTTTTTTGTGAAGTGTGACAATAAGCTAATTATTAAATATTGAATAATTTTTGGTTTTTTTTTAGGTACTCAATATAATGAGAAAACCATTATACGTAATTAAAGAACAACACGTTTAAAAAATTCGACTCGAAGTAAAAACACATTTGTCTCAAATTAAAAATCAAATGGATAATTTTCGGTTTATCGAATCGTAAATTTAAACAGTTCTCACACATATACATATAAGTTTTGATATACAGCGGTTCAAATTACTTTAAAACGATAGCGCGTGCAGTTATTACTGCTGGAATGCATCCAAATATATTTCATTTTTTATCATTATATTACTTTCATTTGCGAATAGATATTTTCTGTATTCTGTATTCTCCTTATCACATATTTAATTGTGTCTGTATCATTTATATCTTTATTCTAGTTTATTTACTTATTATTTACTTATTACTTGTTTCATATTAATGTTACTACTAATATTTCCTTTTAATTTCATATTAATATTGCTATAATTCTTGTATTTTATCTCTATATTTTTTATTAGTATTATAAATATTCGAAAATATACAATATGAAGAGTGCGTCTTTTAATTAATAATAAAATTTTTCACTTGTTTATCTTATTCCATTATTCCTAATCATCCTTTATAACAAAATAATCAGCTTTCTATTTTTAACATATAGCAATTTAACTAAAGACATACCAGACACATATTGGATGTGTGTGTGTGTGTGTGTTTTTATTATCTGTCTTATAATASAGTTAATAACTTTTATGGGAAAAATATTGGAGATTGCAAAAAGTCTTACCAATATTTCATTATAAATATATTAGGTCCGTTCAAATTTTTTTGCCGATTTTTGCAATTTTTTTATTATAATAAAAAAAAATTAGTACAATTATAATATAAATTAATCGAAGTATTTTCTATTGTTTTTCGCTATTTTTTTCCATTTTTCTGCAATTTATCTTCTTCCATAGCTGCAGGGCATCCAGAGCGTTTTTTATCACTGATATCGAAATMACCATTTTTAAATCGTTTAATCAATTCACACACGTTCTAATAGCTATAACTTTTTTCATGTATTACAAATAATTCTGCATGCATCAGCACTTTTCTTTTGGAGAAAACAAATTAAAATGTAGCGATAAAGCAGTATCCCGGGAAAAAATGTTGGATATATAATTATATAAAATTATATAAAATTATATACAATTCTATACAATATATAGTGTATATATAATTTTATAAAAAATATGCTCATAAATATATAATTTCTTCTCTGGTATGCTCCCCATCGAACAAAAATGGATTAAAATTTTTAATCCATTTTAATTCATTTGAACAAAATATAGATTGAAAAAGTAGCATTTACATCATTTCAATCCTATATCATGGATTAAAATGAAATGTATGACTCGAGTAACTTGTTTGTCTTTAATTGAAAAGAATAAAAATCGCTTTGTATTTATCCCTTTATATGGATTAAAATGGATTTTGAAAAATATGGAAACTTTAATTGGATAGAAATGAATTCAAAAATCAGAATTTGGATTTGACACTAACAAAACGAATCCATTTCTGTCCATTTCATTTTCGTTTGTTAGTTCGTTTCTTTATTTAGCTCCAGTTTTAATTACACTAAATGTAAATTTATATTGACATCTCTGGCTTGTCATGCACAAATATTAAGGCAAAGACGCCAACTTATAAAAACCATAAACGTTTCTGTTTGTAAAATCATACTAACGCATCTGTACAGACATCTATCCACATAGACACGACCATTTGCACCAACCTAATATAAACGACAATACAATTAGTTACAAATACATATATTTAACATTTTATGCGTTATAAAATTTTGAACACTTTGAAAGTTTAAGAATACGTGTAATAACTTAAATAAGTAAAGTAAGCAATATAAGCTAGCAATTTTGTAACAGATATAATAAAATATTTGGATAAATTCGAGAGAAACTGCATTAAACTTAATTAATTAACTTGTAATCAGACAATAAAATTTATAACGCTAAAATGATAAAACTTATTTATGATGTAAGGCAACAAAGAAAACAAAAACATATCTTAAATTACAAGGATTATATTACCGATAGTATTTTGAATTTTTCGTTCAAGGGACAAGTGAATAAATCAATTTAATTAGTGATGTTGATTTTTCTCGTATATATTTTCCGTTGTCATATCTATTTCTTTATATAGATGTATGATGATTTCATAAATGTAGATACTTTAAAATGTTTTTTATTTAGTACGTTTATTCACTCCGTCTTTTCAAAGATCTCTAACAATAAAAATAATTTATATTACTAAAAATAACTTATTAAAGTCAATGTTTAAATTTTTTTATTAGACTCGCACGGAAAATATAGTTTACTAAAAAGTTAGGCAAACAAGTAGATATATGTCATAAATAATGTAAATATTGAAACAATAAGTTTAGAATTTAAATAAATGTGACATAATTTAAATTTCAAAAATTCATAAAAATATCTCTTTCTAATATTTAACAAGTTAACAACACATTACACTTGCAGTTTAGTAATATAATTCAAACATTTAATTAAATTAGCATTGAATATATTCTCAATATTTTTCATTTTATATTAAATATTTTATTAAAAGATATCTGTTATCAGTATTTGACAAAAAAATACGATAAAAACATAAACATGGTAGGTTTATTTTGAATGTCTAAAAAAATTGTTTATTATTACAGTTATTTATTAAAAATGACTTTGAACATGTTTGCTGAAATCCGTTATCAATATCATCATTAGTCTGCGATGACATCTCATAAGAGTAAGATTGTTTTCAGTAAAACATTTATATATCTCATTTCACGATTTTCACGAATTTTCTTGAATAATAAATATAAAATTGTTATCAAAAGTCATATCTTAGTAAGACAATTTCAGTGTGTATGGTAAGTCGCTAAAACCATAATCTATATATATATATATATATATATATACTTCAAAGAGAAAAACTTACTTACAATTGTTAGTAACATAACGTTAGTAACGTAGAGATTTTGCTTTCTCAAAATTTTTTTAAAGTTATCAAAGTCTATAATGTTTTCAGGATTGAGAAAGTTACTTTTTGAAAGTAAATCATTACCGTTATCGTTACTTTTTAAATAATTAATTAACTATTCGTTACTTTTTACGTTACTTTTCTAATATATGCTAAAAGAAGATCAAATTAAATAAAAAAATTGGATTTTATGAAATGTTTATTGTTAAAATATTAATAAAAGCAGTAAAATTTTCTATATTAAATTTGCAGGACTACAAAAATTTAAAGAGAAAAATTTTTATATGCTTATAATGCAAATAAATTTTAGTTTTTATTAAATTTATATCTTTCGGCAATTTTCACGATATCTATTTATTTTCAAATATTAAACAAATTCAATATTTACCAATAAAAAGATGTTAATAAGAAGCCAATTATTTTTCTTACTTCCACGTTCAATCTTTATATCTTTTTCAGATATACTGCCGACAAGATTCAAAGAGCAACTCTAAATAAAAATTACAGCTTAAAAATCTTAATTAGGCCCCGAGTCTCCTGGAACTTAATAAGTTAATAGGTTAAGAAAATCTTAAACATAACAATGAAATATTAATCAAAAACTAATGATTAAATATACAAAAATTATGTTACAAATAAGTTAAAATATAAAAGGTAAGGATAAAAAAAATTATTAAATTCGTTACCATACTGAAAAAATGTAACTATTGTTACAGTTAAAGAAGAATACTTAATGTCGTTATTAGTGCGTCACAGACTTCGTCATAAAATCCACCATAACAATTACCAGCCGCATTATTGCAGCATACAATTTAAAAATGTTGAGTTCTTAAAATTATGTTAAAATTTTTAAATGACATCGAGAATGCCAAAAAGTATAACTTTAATAAAAAATAAAATTTATTATTTACATTAAAAGCTTTTTAAAATATTTCTCTTAAAATTTTTGTAGTTTTGCAAATTTAAGTTAAAAAAATCGTTATTGCTTTTAACAAAAATATTTAAAAAATAATTCTAATCAAATCTTTTTGTGTAAAAAAAATCTTCTTTTAGTATATATATTAGAAAAATAACGGAAAATGTAACGAAGTGTTAATTTTTAAATAACGATAACGATAATGAGTTATTTTTTAGAATCAATAATTATTAACGAGTTACTTTTTCGATACGAAAACGAGTCACGGTGACGAGTTACTATTATAAAAAATAATTTTCCCAATCCTGATATAATTATGTATTCTTTAAATATTTTAATTAGAAGTATACGTGAAATCAAAAAATTCTGTATAGTAAGTTTAAGGGGAATTGTTGTGGGGTAACAAAAAAACAATTTTTTCTAAATTAATATATTTAATTGATATAATAATTGATATAGTAATTTAAATAGTAGAAAGATTAAAAACAGTAAACATAGTTAACATGCTCGTTATAATTTTATAGAACGATTCTCTGTAAAAAAGTGCAGCAGTCAAAATATAGACAATACTTGCTCTATTAGTAATTGTTTATTTTTTATAACTAGAAAAATTTTCACAAATTTTTAGAACGAGAATTGATGCAACATGCATTTTAAAAATTCATATCGCATCTTAATGTTCATCATTGCAACAACTGTTTGCACCGGAAGCGAGTCGCAAACTGATCGCATAAAGGTTTCTTATTTCTCAGCAGTACCCATACACTACAGATTAAACCTAATACCAAGTACTGAAATAGACAAGTTCGATGTACAAACAATAAATATACATAAAAGCATTTCCTTTGACGGAATATCCAGAATATTCATTAATATTCTCCATCCGATATCACTTATAAGCTTACAGAAATTAAATCAACGTATACTATTTATGAAGTTGATTACAAGAAATGGTATAACTTATGAAATGAGGTACTATATATATGATCATGCATCGAACCTTTTAAGAATTTATTTCAGTGATGTATTACTTCCCGGGTTTTACACTCTGAAAATGGAATTCACTGGTAATGCAACACATAACAACGTAGAAGGATTCTTTAAAAATTCCCACATAAACAAAGATGGAGTTACACAGTAAGCAGCTGTTGAAAGCTAAGAAAATACATTGGTTTATAACAATTATCTATCCGTTCTTAAGATTGTCTTAAATACAGTAAAGAGTTAAAATGTCATGAACTTATCATAGAAGAATTAGCATTTTAGGTGATCCAGACTAAAAATAGGAACGGATTAAGAATATTTATTGTACCTTGATATTGTTCAATATATTATTATTCTTTACATTTCTGTACAAATATTTCTTAAATTTCTGTTCCTGCGCATAACATGTTGAAAGTTTTAAAGTTTTAAGTCTATGTTATCTAACAAATAATCAAAATTGTTTATGAACTCTTTAATACAATTTGTATAATTTTACAACGATTTTTCATACAAACCATATGACGATTAAAATTGTATTACTTTACAATATTATGTTTAAAAGAATTATAATAGTTAATAAACTGTGATAGGTGGGCGTTCGCAACACACATTCTGGCAATTGGAGCCCGACAATTATTTCCCTGTTGGGACAATCCGCAATTTAAAACCACATTTACTATCTCTGTAAAGCATCATCGCAACCTTACAGCATTATCTAATATGCCGATACAACGACACTCTGAAGCATTTGAAACATCTCAAACCGATCATACAGGGACACTCTTCCAGATGACTCCTCCAATATCCACTTATCAAGTTGCGATTGCGTTGACGAATTACATTTCTATTCGCATTATCGAAAACGTGGCTTTGTGGTACAGGGAAGGTTTTAGAATGAATATTCTTGAATTCGCAAAACAAGTTATAAAAAATATTACATTGTATCTAAAATCCGAATTTAAAGAAGTAGAATTTCGAAAAACGGATCATGTAGTAATTCCAAACTTTCCACAAGACGGCACATCAAAATTGGGACTTATCTTTTATAGGTAACACGTAATTGGAGAAATACAATAATCTAACAAAAAGAATTACTTACATTCAAAATGTCATTAATTAAACATATATGGATAAAACGATATTGTTCAAATATATCTATAGATTAAAGTTAAATACAGATCTGAAAATAATTTTGTTGGACCATTAAAATAATTATACAGGACGTCCAAGCTGGTTTTTGTCAAAATTTTTTGCAACATTACTTCATTTTACATAATTATTTTGGCAATTATTTTGACAGTACAACAGAATTATTTTCATAACTGATTAAATTTTCAAATACTTCAGTAAAATTATTCTTTTTGTGTATGTATAATTTTTCACGTAATTAACACTTAATTTACACATAATTAACCATTCACTAGCAAGAATTAGTATATTAATAATAATAAAATATATACAATTTTCCCTTATGTTTTGAATGTTAAAAATTAATCAAAAAGTAAAGTTATTTATATTTTAGAATTTCAAATTATAAAATTATAAAACAATTTACATAATATAATTAATATATAAACTAATGCCATAATATATTTTTTAAATTTAAAATAACTGTATAATTCACAACTTTTAGAGAAACTGATATTTTATACGATGAGGAATTCGATCCAATTATGCGCAAAATCGAAATAGCGCGCTTAATAGCAAATAAAATAGCATATCAGTGGCTTGGTAACGTAATTAGTCCATATTGGTGGTCTTCTCTTTGGCTACATGATGGTCTTGCTACTTTATTCGGAGAGGAAGCTGTTGTCAAGGTTTTTACATTTACTAACAACGTAACTAATATCGTAACAACGTAACAATATCAAAGATCTTAATACTTTATTTCTTATATATGACTTAGATAAACTGTTTTCTAAACGATTACAAAATGTGTATAATAAAAAATTGGCTCATAACTTTAAATACACTTAAATTAAAAAATAATATAAAATAAATGAAAAAATATCATTAATCAATAAATAATTATATTAACGTATAATCTCTCACAATTGTATAGCAACTTATTTCAATAATTCTTTCATTATTTACTAAAATTAAGAAATAAAAAAAAATTTATTTGAGAACATAACGTATATATAGCGTATAGTGGCACAAATCATAATGGAAACATATGTATTATGTATTTCAATTGAATCTTTATACAGATTTGTTAATTTTGAAAGATAATTACCAGTCTATATCTAGGTTTTAAAAGATAAAAATGACTTAGAAAGGAACATGTACAGGGTGTCCGGAAATTAACATCGAAATTTTTGTGAGAGGGTAGAGCACGTCAAGTTGAGTAAGAAAGCCCTGAACCATTTTGCAGAATTCGCAATAGTTAATGAGTTATTAATTATAGAAGATCGCGCGCGGCAGGATAGGCTCGTCCCAGACGCTAGCTCGCCCGTGCGAGTCTGCCCCGACTGGTTGTCACTGTGACGTTGCGAGGGACGCGAGGAGTAAGTAAGAACAAAGGCCCAGTCCATTCTAAACAATTCATCGCGTCCCTAACAACGGCGCAACGGCGGCGTCTGTGGTTTGGAGATAAGTCAATTGTACAAATATATAATTGTTTTCCAAAAAAATTATGTCACTTGCAACATACAATAACACCATTTTTTAAATAGCAAACGTTCTTTTTACACAATTGATACATCTTATACTGGGCATATAATTATTAAAATTATAACTACTAATAAATTAGCGAGAGATATTTTATACGTCAAAAAAGTGCCGGAATAAAATATAAAATATTTTGTAAAGTATTCATTTTACAATAACTTTATTTTAATACCCTTATATGCAGAATGACTAAAGAAATCATATTATGTAAAAAAATCATAAAATTCACTTTAAAAAAATCGCAATAATCTTCACATAATTAAAAAAAATCAGTTTTTAAAATCAGTTAATAGAAAATTTATTTTGCATTATTTGTCCTATTCTGATCACACAACTTCCGTTTGAAACATTTTTGATAAATATCATTTTTCTTTATTTTAAAATGAGTATACAAGTGATCTTAAACACCCTATATAGATGCGGTAAATGACGAAGAACATTTTGAGCCCATATTGTAAACAAAAAAATACTTATTTGAAAATTTTAAATAAAGATATTTTAAAATGTCATTATTTGATATTACTATATTTATGTTCATTATTTCGAAGCATTTACGACTTAATGGAACTCATAGGAACATTTATTCTTCCTTTTTATCCAAGAAGACGCTTACGAAATTTTAAAACATATTTATGACTCACTCTATATATGTATGTATTTATACAGGATGTCTGATAATTCTTGTAATAATGCTCGTATACAGTGCAGAGCAGACGTGAAAAATTCTATACCATTTTGCAAATTTCGCAATAATTAATAACAAATTAATTATTAAAGATCGCTAAATAAACACGTATTCACCCGGCCTATCGCCAAATGTAAGCGCATGGTGAAATACGACCGACCAGCAGTTATGTTTGTTAGGAAGACGAAGAGTTGTTTTCTAAAAGCACTGAACTCCTGCTACGCGTTGTTCCTATGCTGTATTGCCGTTGCCGCTACAAAAAAACTCTCCGCACGTCAAGCGATCATATCTTACTTCGTGCTTGGGCTATTCGGGTGGATATGCGCACATTTGGTCATCTTTAATTAATTTCTTATTAATTATTACAAAAAAAATTACAAAATGGGGGTTATCAATTTATTCCACTTTATTTGTACGAGCGTTGTCACAAGAATTACCAAACACTCTGTAAATCTTTCGATAATATTTACATAATTATTATAAATTTTGTTTTTAGTACTTTAATGATTCTAAAATAATGAATGTCTTCATAATTCAGCAACGATACGATTCTCTTCATTTGGATCCTGCTTTTGATGTGAATCCTCCACAAAATATCAATTCCTCGGAGATTCATTTACTTTATAGTTTTCGTCATTATATCAAAGGTATCATTACGTTAATATTTAAATAGTTTTATACAAGTTTGTAAAAATAAATATTATTTATTACAAAAAAGAAAAAACGTAATTTAATTTAAATAATTTAATTTAAATATATTAAATTACATTTTATTAATTTTTAATAGTACCTATTGTTTTACGGATGCTTCAAAGTATAATTACGGATAGAGTGTTTCGAAAAAGTGTCCACACATGTCTTCAGAAATAGTGAGTAACAGTATCATAAAAATTAAATATTATATACTATTATAAAAATTAAATACTGTATAATACAAGGAAATATTATACATATATATACAGGGTGTTTGACAATTGTGGGGACAATTTTCATGGGCAGCTACAGCGGACTAAACTAAGGCGGAAAGTCCTGTAGCATTTTTAAGTTTTCGCAATAGTCAACGAGATGTTAATTTTTAAAGCTTACCCAGTACGCGCGTCCGCCCAGCCTTCTACTGGCAAGTGTACGCCTGTTGCTAGCTCGACCCGCGGGAAGTAGGGATGGCGTAACCAGCGCGCCGAGTAATGGTTATACTTGCGGTGTAAGCGGCGCGAACAATATAATTGACGCGTGTACTCGACTCGAATCGAATACAGACTCGAATCAATTTCAAAATGTATTCTGAATCTTCGTATTTAATTTACTTCATATTTAAGAATATGAAGTTAAAACAAAAATCTGTTTTTTATTTTGACTTTTTTGCGAGAAAATTTTATAACTTTAATTTGATTTGATTAGTAATGTTGATTCGATTAGTCCCTGACACCCTGTATATATACACATATAAATATATACAAATGTTTTATGTCTATGTATGTGTGTACATGCATACATGCATACATGCATGCACAGAAAAATATCAATTCTGCTGCTTACAAAAGCGATTACTCAATTTATTTTTTTCTTTTAGTAACAGTTGTAAGTAACAGTAGTAAGTTACAAAGAATTTTCTTTGAAATTGAAGAACCTTCCTTCTTTAAGAAGGAAATTTTTTTGATAATAGTCTTAAAACACTCAATACTTTACTTGAAACAATTAATATTTAATTAACATTTTTCTCTATATTTACACACATACAAATTACATACTATAAATTACTTGAATTAAATAAATATTACTTATTTCAAATATTTCATAAGTTAACATATTTGCAAAACTTAAGTTTAATTTTTCAATTAATACCGTTACATTAAAACAAATATTGTTCATTTGTTCACTTTCCTTCGATAAAATTTTATAATGTTCTTCGAAAGAATATAAATTCTTCTTTCGAGTACATGATAACGCACTATCATTTTCTTACCACAAGAAGGAAAAAAATAATTATTTTTTGGCAATTTTATGTCATACGCCGATGCTATTCATTCATACTTATATCACATTCTCGATTGCTATTCATATACGTACACGCAGAAAAATGTCACTCTAATGCTAAAAAAATTGCCCAATTTAAGTTTTCTTCTTTTCAAGAAAATATTTTTTGTAAAGATAATCACTACTTACTTAAAGAAAAAAGATAAATTGAATAATCGCTTTTTTAAGCAATAGAATTGATTTCTTTTTCAGTGTATACGCTTGTATACATGTACTCATGCATGCGCGTCATAAATTTTCGAAAAAACTCATATGCTCGAAAAAAGAATTTATATTCTTTCGTAGAATATTATAAAATTTTATCGAAGAAAGGTCTAATAATGAGCAAATTAAAAATATTTGTTTTAATTTAATACTTGATTGATGAGAGAGTTAGAAGAAGAAAGAGAGAGGATGAAAGGGGTTAGGGAGGTGGGAGCGAGGAGGAAGGAATAGAGGGATGTGTGAGTGGGAGAGTGAGGATGAGAGAATGTGGAAGGGTGAGGACGGTAGAGAGGGGAAGAACAGGGAAAAGAAGCGAGAGGAAGCGTAAATCGAATAGGCTGCGCGCGCGCGCGCGCGCGCGCGCGCGCGTGTGTGTGTGTGTGTGTGTGTATGTGTGTATGTGTGCAGTAGGCGGGGATGAAGAGACATGGAGACATGCCGAATCATCCGCGAAAGTAGGCTAAGGTAGTATTAAGTATAGCGTTAAGAGTAGTTATAAGGCACGCAACAACGGAGGATGAAGAGGAGATTGGAAAGGAGAAAGAGGAATGACGGCGAGGAGAGGAGAAGAAGAAGAGGGAGGAGAAGACGAGAAGGGGAGGGAGAGAGAGATGAAATGTGAGGTCGCAAATGGCCAGGTCGGGGAGAAAGTTGTGTGATGAGTTTTGGGCACGTTTCTCAGCAAAAACGTCTTGTAAACCCTGTGGGGACAAACAATAAACAGTCATAGTAGTAATATACTTGATTGAAGATTAATCTTAACATTTGCAGATATGTAAACTTATGGACATAAGTAATATTTATTTAATTTACGTAACTTTCAGTATTTTGAGTAATTTGTATGTGTGTATACATACAGAGAAAAATGTTAAGTAAATATTATTTGTTTCAAGTAAAATAACGAGTATATTATCAAGAAAATTTCTTTCTTAAAGAAAATTTCAAGAAAAATTCTTCAATTTAAAAAAAAATTCTTTGTTAAAGATGACCGTTACTTACAAAAAGAAAAAAATAAATTGAGTAATCGCTTTTGTAAGCAGTAGAATTAGCAGTAGATATTTTCTGTGCATGCATATATGCATGTAGACACATACACATACACATACATACATATAAAACATTTTTCTGTGCCATTAGAAAATTTTATTTTGTGATAAAGAAAAGGCGAGAAACTATCATGGCTCAGAACGGGGATCCAGCGTTACGCGCCGTTCGTGCATAGCCATTGCCGCTTGTAAGAAATAACTCCCCGCGCGACCACGTTGACAGGGCGGCCGCAACTCGTCGCGCGCTTGCATTAGCCAGTAAGTCAGGCATATACGGCGATTTTTAATAATTAATGACTCGTTAACTATTGCGAAATTGGCAAAATGGTATAAGACATCTTTGTTCTCCTTGACTTTTTCCATGCTCCCACCATGCTCCTATCTTTTTTAACGGACACCCTATATATATATGCGTACACATATACACGTACACATTTTTTTTGTTAAATTATATATCTCTATACACTGTCATATAACATATATGTTATATAATATATGCGAAAGTCATATAAAATATTAATATAGATATTTCATTGCAATACTTCCATTTGCAATAACGATGCGCCTTCGTACTCACTCTTCATTCCACTTTACATCTCTCTTTATCTCATCGATTTTCATATTTCACGAGTCACTGTAATGTACAATGTACTACATTTGAATTACAGAAACATAACCCATAAAGCATTAAATACTGTTACCAGAAAATATCTTAATTATSATRTGTACATTATTACACGTATATATAGCAAATAATTTATTAGCATGAATCGTTCATGTAATACTTATGTTGTAACGGTTTTCTTCTCTCATATTCTTCTAAACTTACATCAAATTTTGTACATCTATAGTCTGACGCAACTCGCACACTGCTCATAGGCAGGTAGAGCGGACTAAATAGAAAAACATATTTTGCCATCAAATCGCTGTAGCGAGAATAACGATACGTAACCAGTACGGCACTTTTTCATCAATTGTCATGCTGGACCAGAAACCTAAACAATTAATTAAAAATACCTAGCAACCGGAATAATGTTTAAAATTGATTGTAGAGCATAGAACTCTGGTATCTTTCAGAAAAAATATCGCTAGAGAAATAACCAGCACGTCACTTTTTCATCAACTGTCGCTTTTTGCGCATTTAAATTGTATAAATGGTAGCAAAAGGTGGAATTTTGTTCTCATATTACACATAGTAGAACTCTTATTAATGGGAAATGTTTCCAAAATTGATCATATGTGTCGTTGTTTGATACTTTAGAGTGCCGTGCTAGATTCGCGAAGTTAGCACGCCATATTTTCATTTAGGGTTTTTTGGGATAAAAAATGCAAAACATTTTTTGATTTTTATAAGATACTGTAGTATAAAGAGTGCTACCGGAATTGTTATAATTTTTTATGTATTAATAGAATGTCGTGCTAACTTCACAGGTCCCAATTAAAACTGCAATCAAAAAAGACATGAAATATGAAAATAATAAATTTATATGATTGTAATACATAATACATTATATAATTATAATACACGCGGTGTATGTGTTTAAAAGTATAACTTGGTATTTTTATTAGACGTATAACTTTACATATTTATGTAATATTACTATTATACATCCATTCTACAATTTTCGGTTCTATAATATGGATTTCCACTATTGCAATATTAATAGCCGAAAGTATTTAATCAATTATATTGTTTACCATCGATAACAATAAATTTTTAAATTTAGCGCGTTTCGTTCACTGACTCCCACTGAATTCTGGTCTATACAAGAAGACATAGCTAATGCATCAGTTTCATATTTCAAACCAAGTGGTATTCAAGATTGGCTAATGTACAGGCATTATCCTACCATGAATTGGACGAAAGGAGACTCTTCTTGGAGGGTGGCACAACATTTCAATATATCAAGTTATGGCAAATGGTGGATACCTATAAATCTTGTCTTGAAGGGTTATTTACATGGAAAGATCGATTTCTGGCTAACACCACAATACCCATACTATGTCATAAATCATATTAAGAAAGATGATTGGGTAATACTTAACAATCAGCAAGCTGGTGAATATTTATCAGTAAATTTGTTATCTATCAGGTTGGAACAAAAGTTCGTAGCGTTCGGTTAGCTCAAAATTTTATATAAAATATTTTTGTCAAAAGTGAATGAAATTTAAATTAAAAAAAAAAAGTTTTGTAGCTTGAAATGTCTACTTTCAAAAGCTTATCAGATTTTTTGAGTTTATGTGAGTTTGGTAATATTTACATACAGAAAATTATGAGCTGAAAAAGATGGCAATTTTTTTTCTTACTTTGTTGGTTGGTTTGTAACGTGTCCAAATTAAATTTAAGAAAATTTTTGACTATTTGTTGTAAAAACTTGAAGCTTTCCCTACAAAATCGTTTTTTACAACTGTTCCTACAATTTTTTATTCTTAAGTTATTCGCAAGTTAAGTTAAACAGGGATTCTGAATTTGATTGCTCATAACTCCATTAGAAATCATCATACCATAATTTGTAAATCAGATTCTGAAAGCTGAAACTTTGCTCTATCAAACGGTGTCGTACTAATTGTAAAATAAAGAAATATTTATAATATAGAAATTTTAGATCTATAAAACGCTACGAACTTTTGTTCCAACTCAATACATTCCATGTAATTATTTGGTGATTAATATTTGTTGATATTTATATTAATCATAAGTCTTATTTATAAATATCTATGATATTCCACATACCTATTGCATGAACGTAGTAGTGGATATACGATGAAATTTCTAGTACAAATTATACTTTCTTCTATTTTATCTTTTAGTATATATAATACAAATTTTATTGTTTACATGGCTTTGCGATATTGTTTTTCTATATTTCAATTTAATTTAAATTTATGCAATACCACAAAATACTGTATATTTTTTTCTAAAATTTTCAATACGCTGTTAAAATTATTAGTAAAATGGTATACGATATTTTTCTATATATTTCTTTTACATTTGTTTAACATATATATGTGCGTGCGTGCGTGCGCGCGTGCGTGCGTGCGTGTAAAAGTGATGCAGAAATAATTGAACTTATTTTCCTCAATTTAATCAAACGCACATAATTCAATAAAAAAATTTTTGTTGCACAACAGGATATTATCGTGTTAATTATGACACCGAAAATTGGCGTAAAATTGTACGATACTTAAATTCTAAAAAATATGAAGATATTAATATTATTAATTCTGCTAAAATTATTGATGACTTAATTCATTTCACGATTGCTCGCAAATTCAACATTTCTATGTTCTGGGAATTAACAAATTACTTACTATTCCAAGAAACAGACTATTCTACGTGGTATCCTATGATAAAAATGTTTGAATATGTATCGAATGTGATTCCATTTACTACGTCACACATAGTAAACATTACACATATCGCTCATAGTAAACACCCGATTAGTCTTAGGATTATGGTAAAAAAATTTTATTGAGTAAAGAACACTAATTAACTATTGACACGCACACATCATTGTCTTTATCGTTATGTGCAATTCTTAAGAGATAAATTAAATATACGAACGGCAAAATTCATAGTTTGTGATTATATGTTAAGCACGAAAAATTTATAATGAGAAATTATTTTTCGTTTCCGGTTTTATATTTGGGATGATATACATTTCTTGCAAATTAACATTTATTTTGAAAATATCCCAAATAATTAAGTTTAGTAAAATCACGCATATCTGTATGTGCATTATTTATAATGCTGATGCTTCCTGTATATTTATCTTCAACGTTTTCGAACGTACCGATGTTATAAAGACACATAGACAGCGATGTATGAATTTAACGACAAGATAACAGCATCAAAGTTATCTCGCGCAGTCGGCAATATGACAGCATTGTATCAGCATTGATCCTAAAAATTATTATGACAAAGTAACAGTAACAGTATGAATTTTGCCGGCAAGTTGCTCGTAAGTTGTTATTCGAAGTTGACAATTGTGAAGGTATCAATTTAACAATATATGCGGACTTCGTTGCTACAATTTTACTAGCAACCATACTGATTTACGAGTAACAATAAAAATATATTGCTATCTGAGACATTTATATAAACAATTTTAAATTCACATACACATATTATGTAGAAACGAATCAATATAAATTTATATTGCTTTAGGAAAAATTAAAAGCTTTGTTGGATGGTCCACTGCAAATACTAGGATTTGAAGAACATCCAACGGAAAATGATTTTATTAAATATTTAAGACAAGAAATTTTAAAATGGGCATGTACGTTTGGTCACAGTCGATGTTTAGAAATAACTAAAGAAAAATTACAATTTCATTTAAAAAACCTTGAGACAGACAGGTAAGTTTCGGTATATTCATCATTAATAAAAGTTTATTTTTTGCCAAAATATTTTTACCAAACAGTACCTATAATTTTATATATACGTACAGTAACATATATTCTTATTCTTTTCCTAAAATATGTAGAATATTACCAGGATGGAGGAAGTGGACATATTGTAACGGTTTACGAGAATCTGATAAACTTGTCTGGCTCAGTGCAAGAAATATTTTTTTATGTACACGTAATCATGAGCTTTTATCATATTTAGGTTGTGGTCTGCATCATTTTGATAACTTCGAAGATTTAGAAATCGCTCTTCATAACAATTCCTTCTGGGATTCTATCAAATCTAAATCAACTGTGATGACACGTATTTCTGTAACCATTTTTCATTCAGTTGTTTCGAGGATTTTGAGCGGCTCTGTGTTTCCGAAAAACACTTTGCTATATGTTCAGTACATAAAACCTGAGTAATGATATTTCTTTTTATAAATGAATACTACTTTTAATAACAGATTTTATATATAATTATAAACATATGTATTGCTTTTATAGAGTAATAAGTCCAGTTGTAGCACTTACTGATGTCATTAACCATTTGTATGATGAAGATCAGCTTAATGTAAGTATAATGAACCTAAATATGTTCGCTAATTAGCTTTATATTTAAAAAATTATTAAAGATTATACATAATATTTACACACACACACACACACACACACACACACACACACACACACACACACACACACACACACACACGCGCGCGCGCATGCACACATATATATACTCATGCACGCATACACTCTAAAAAGATATAGTGTTATATGAGTAGCTGGGATAATAAAGAGTGAATGTGTGGAAGAAGAAATGCGCGCGTGTACGGATGAATATGTAGGATGAAACACATATATGAGGAGAATGGGATAACTAATGGGATTTAAATTTTTTTGTATAAATGAATATACGCATTTGCAAATCGCCATATGCATGCGCGACTGTACACACATTACTTACGTGAAAAGCGAAAAATTGTTGAGTGATACTATGTAAAGTTCTATCTTTATTGTGGAATAAAATCAATTAATTATTAGAAGTTGAATAATTTTTGTTTTTTTTAGTTGCTCCATGTATCGAGTGGATATTATGAAGGATATTCTCATGTCGCTTCAAAACTTCAACGCAAGATAGAAACACGACTTTCTCAAATTAGAAATCAAATAGATCATTTTGAGTTAATCGAATCATGAATTATACAGTTCTCTGAACAATCATACTTTGTGTAGCAGCGGCTCGAATTATTTCAAAACGACAGCGCGTGTAATTACTACTTCTGCAATGTGTTCAAATATATATTTCAATTTTTGTTATATTACATTTCGTTTATTTTTGAATAAATATTATCTCTATTCTCCTTATTACATGTTTATTAGTGTCTGTATCATTTATATCTTTAATACTAACACATTTACTTATTATTTATTTCATATTATTAATATTACTATAATTTTTGTATAATTTTAATATTTAATATTTTATTATCGTCATGATTATTCTAAAATATACAATATGAAATATACAATATGAGCATGTGTATTAAATAGTAATAAAATTCTTCATATGACTCTGTCTTACTCCATTATTTTTAATTATCCTTGATAATCAAATCAGCTTTCTAATTTCAACATAGCAATTATAAATTAGATCGCATCAATTATATCTCTGATAATCTACATTATATTGGTATATCACTCCCACATCAAGCATCGTTACTACTAGAATTTAGCAACTGCATTTATCAACTTCGCGATATAACAACTTCTTCGGATAGCATCTTATCAAGTAATTCAAATTTATGCTATTTTCATATATTGCCGTAATAATTTAGAGGATTACACAATGCTGCAGTCACACGATATTGCCGATAACGCGAGGTAATTTTGATGCTACTACCTTGCCGTTAAAAAACTGCT